>SSNQ01034265.1:164538-178154 GCA_006942095.1 Nothobranchius kuhntae
CAAATCAAGGTAACGTTATCTTAAACATTTTATTTACCTACTGGAGCAGATTAAGATGAGGATGTCTCACTTAGATCGTTGTCTGTCGCTAGTTTCATCACCCAGTTACCCATCACATTTAGTGAAGTGGACCCAAGCTTTAGCGTGCGTTCTTTCTACCATGCTTGCTCTGTTTACAACGGGCTCGCAGGGACCGGCGACATAACGCTCTTGCGCATGCGCAACTGTCTTGGCAGTACCGAAACGAGGCACCGTTTGAAATGACGTGAATCGGTGTTCGGTCGGTACTATGGAATTCGGTCGGTACCTTAAAAAGTACCGAATTCGGTACTCATCCCTACCCAAGGGAGCCAATATTGAAAAGTTGGTCCCTGTTGAGGGTAAAACTTATTTTTTTATATTGAAAGCAGAAGTTTTCAGTATTTTCCACGTCTGTCAAATAATTTAGCAGAAATTTGATCTGCTATGAAAGGACCAGGACTCCCTTGAAAATGAGGTTTCCCATCTTCCTGGTTAAATAAAGAATAAATAAAAATACATTTTATTTAGTTGTTAAAACAGCCAACATGCAGTTCCACAAGTTCCAGTAAAATAAAAGTATTTGAGCTTCATTTGACTATTTCTAACAAAAGTTGTGAAATAAGACTTGTTGTGGACTATTTATTGGAGGACGTTAATCGGACCCTTGTGGATGTTCAAGATGGCTCCGATCAATGATGGTCTTTTAACTGTGAATTAATTAGAATTTCCGAGTGGTTTGACAAAAGTGCGTCTACAGTTAAGGTTCCATCCTTGACTGCCATATGCCATTAAAGGTAGACGAATCCTAGCTTTGTAATGGTGTATAATATGCATATGTACATAGAGAGCTGCAAAAAAGGCGCCAACTTGACATGACTGTAATTTCCCATCCATGAGAATAATTCCTGCGCATAAAAATATCTGTCCTAAAAAAATGTGTCCAATCACCTAACATTAGTGACTTCATCACAAAAAAGACAACACTTTGATATTTAATCAACCATATCTAAAATATAAAATGTGTTTTCGAAAACAAATCAGAAGACCTGCTATTTTGTTTATTATAGAAGAGAGATCATAAATACCTACATACACACTAATGATTCTGCAGTTTACAGATCATTCTTTTAAATTTTTTGAAGGCTTCAAACATATTTTCTACCTGAAGCACACACACACACACACACACACACACACACTGCAAGGTGACATTTCTCAGACTAACAAGCTGATCCTCCAGCTCTGAACAGTGTCGCTAACAAAGACCGATCCACTGATGACAACACCAAATGCCAGTGTGTGTGTGTGTGTGTGTGTGTGTGTGTGTGTGTGTGATGACCACACACTGCGTTTGAAGAAAATTACTTTCACCTCATTTTCTCAAGATTCATTGTGTTTCCAAAAGCATCCTTGAGCGCTGCTCCAACGTCCGACTCTGTCTTTTCATCAAAATCAACACTTTGTTTTTGTTTATTTTTTTTTTTTAGATCAAATGAAACAATTTATAAAAGGCTACAAATAACCACTCACCACAAGGATAAAAGACTCATCACTGAGTTCAATAATTTCATAAAACCAAAGAGGGGAATAATTATCCAACGAAACTGCAGACAGCCAAACAAATAATCTCTTTGCACCAATGGAGATGGTTTATATTTATGTTAATTACATGGAAACAATTTAGACACAGAAGGATGCTCTCTAGAACCAATTATTAGGGAATAAAACAGTGTAAATTAAGCAATTAGTAATAATGCCTTCACACAAAAACACTCAGCATCTGTTGTTTACTTTGTGAATCTACAACAAAAACTTCATCTTCATAACCTAACAATGCAGCATTTCATCGACTCAATGGAGTTGATACACTACTTCATAAACATGCAACAGGTCAGTAGTACCCACGTTATTTACATGACCAATTAAGGTGGATTTGGATGAACGAAAAATAAATAAACATATTTTAGCTTTCTCAAAAACTATTTTTAATTGGTTCAAAAACAAAAATGTAAATTAGCGATCCCCAACCATCAAGCCAAGGTCAGGGTTAGGATCATTTGGGATAAAGTGTAGAAAGGAGGAGAAACTTCCCAAAAAAATGTAACTACATTAGGTCCTAAATGGTCTGCTTGGTGTTCTAATGTGCTACATTTTAAAAGTGGGAGGTTAAGATTTCCCACCACTTTCCATTTGTTAGGATTTACCCACATGAACAACATTTATGCTTAAAGACCAGCTTCAGCTTCAGCTTGGAGCAGGTGCATTAAGTCCTTGGTGCCACACTGACATTTCAGCATTTTCATGGATTTAAAGCACCTGTTAAAACCGCGGATGTGTAACGTAAGAGCCTAAGAGAATACTCATTGTGGGTTTAATAAAAAAAATAATAAAAATAATGCTATGTAATTCAGTTTATTGTATTTTATTCTGCAGGCATGTCGGGACTTAAAAGCAGGTTGCAGCTCTGAAGAATGGTTGGATGGAAGAACATCTGACCTTCTAAAACGTAACCAAGATGCCAATACGTTCCTGTGACATACGTGTTTGTTGTCGTCTTCCTCCGCTTATCCGGGTCCGGGTCGTGGGGGCAGCATCCCAACTAGGGAGCTCCAGACCGTCCTCTCCCCGGCCACCTCCACCAGCTCCTCCGGCAGGACCCCAAGGCTTTCTCGGGCCAGATTGGGGATGTAACCTCTCCAACGTGTCCTGGGTCGACCCGGGGGCCTCCTGCCAGCAGGACATGAAACACCTCCCCGGGGAGGCGTCCAGGAGGCATCCTGACCAGATGCCCAAACCACCTCAACTGACTCCTTTCGATCCGGAGGAGCAGCGGTTCTACTCCGAGTCCCTCCCGAATGTCCAAGCTCCTCACCCTATCTCTAAGGCTGAGCCCGGCCACCCTACGGAGGAAACTCATTTTGGCCGCTTGTATCCACAATCTTGTTCTTTTGGTCATTACCCAAAGCTCATTGGAGGATTGGGACGTAGATGGACCGGTAAATCGAGAGCCTGGCTTTCTGGCTCAGCTCCCTCTTCACCACGACAGATCGGCTCAGCGTCCGCATCACTGCAGACGCCGAACCAATCCGCCTGTCGATCTCCCGATCCCTCCTACCCTCACTTGTGAACAAGACCCCGAGATACTTAAACTCCTCCACTTGAGGTAGGACCTCTCCCCCGACCCGGAGTTGGCAAGCCACCCTTTTCCGGTCGAGAACCGTGGTCTCAGATTTGGAGGTGCTGATTCTCATCCCAGCCGCTTCACACTCAGCTGCGAACCTACCCAGCAAGAGCTGAAGGTCAGAGCTGGATGAAGCTAGGAGGACCACATCATCCGCAAAAAGCAGAGACGAGATTCTCCTGCCACCAAACTCAACACACTCCACACCACGGCTGCACCTAGAAATTCTGTCCATAAAGGTAATGAACAGAACCGATGACAAAGGGCAGCCCTGGCGGAGTCCAACCCTCACCGGGAACAGGTCCGACTTACTACCGGCTATGCGGACCAAACTCACGCTCCTCTGGTAAAGGGACTGAATGGCCCTTAACAGAAAGCCACCCACCCCATACTCCTGGAGCGTCCCCCACAGGGTGCCCCTGGGGACACGGTCATAAGCCTTCTCCAAATCCACAAAGCACATGTGGATTGGTTGGGCAAATTCCCATGCCCCCTCCATCACCCTTGCAAGGGTATAGAGCTGGTCCACAGTTCCACGGCCAGGACGAAAACCACATTTGGTTTTCGTCCTGGCCGTGGAACTGTGGACCAGCTCTATACATACGTGTTGTAATGCCTTATAAAACACATGCATTAAAACACAAGGCTGAAAGTGCAAAAGGCTCAAACTCAACTTCCAAGAAGGACGCTCAATGTTTTCAGGGCTGCATATTGCCAATTGTGGGATTTTCTAAAAGTCCAAATCTCTCTCACACACACGCGCACGCGTGTGCGCACACACACACACACACACACGCGCGCACACGCACACGCACACACACACACACCGGATTATCTTCTATAACTCAGCAGTTACGTAGAAATCCTGTCATTCTGTAATCTCCTGCTGGTCATCACAGATCAAAATAACTGACAGCATTTGGTTATCATCATGAAACTATAAAATAGCCAAATACAAATTCACTCACAAACACAACCAGTTGCTCCTGGGATGTCAAAATTACCAGGACACACCTGTGTACCACCTCCCAGCAGGACATTAGGAATTGTATCCACTCTGGCTTTTTGTTTGTTTGTTTGTTCCTTTATTGCTGTGGACATCAAAAGGTAAATAAAACTGATTTAAAAATTTGCTCATGATTTAAAATGTATGAGCATGTGCGTTAAAGCTTGAGCCTAATTATCAGGATTATGTGGTTTTATTTTAGCCTCTTAGCTTATCTAAATTTAAAAAGCCTCAAAACAGATTTTTTTTTTGCTTCAAATTTAACATCTAAGATTTTAAATAAGTGGTTTCCATCTGAACATCTCTTTATATCAATGAAAGAAGGCACAAAGCTATTTTGCTTGCAACTTTCATCTGAAATGAACAAACCCTTGCTAACAGACCTGTTGATGTGCAGCTGTCCCTCTAACAACAGACGAGAGTCACCGGTGATGATGGAAGGAGGAGCAACAGATGGATTTAAATCCTGCAGCTATTTTGAATCCATTGCTTTAAACATAAAAGATGTTCCAGGACAGATTTAGGAGAGGACAGATTTTCAGATAGAGAAAGCAGAGCTTTGACTTCTAAAAGGCGATGAAAGGTTGGAATATCCGTTTGTCAAAAGTTAGGATCAGCTCAGTTAAAAAACTACAGAGGACCACTCGACACAGCATCATGTGCGTGGCTGATTAGTGCCAAATGTTCAGGCATGTTTGAAACGGGCTTTTTTACTAATATAAACTAACAAATATAGTCTAATTCTTAATGACCGATACCGATTTAAAAAAACATCATTAATTCAAATAACAGACAACCCTAAATTTTCAGTTTCTTTGGTTTGCCAAAGGACTTGGACGGCAATTGTGTTGAAGAAAATTAGAAAGAACATGGACAAATGTTTTACTCACATTTACTCGTCATTTGAAGTGGTCTCTGCTACGACTGTCTTGTGAGTATTTAGGGGAATAAAAGCTCTGGCGCTCAGGTTACAGGAAGTTGAAGCTAGCCGGCGGAGTGTGGGGTAGAAAACAGGATTAGGAGTCGGCACAACGTGGCTTTATCGTGGCCATGTTCGCTTTGCAACGTTGAGGTTTTATCTGCACAAATAACACAAGCCTGAATAAGTTCTGCCATGTTTTGGAGATGCTAATGATTAGCTTCTACCAGCCAAAAAGTGTCATGCCTCTCCTGGATGCTAATTAAACTACAGGCTTCCCCATCAGTGATGGGTGAGTCCAGAAATGCTAATTTACAGCGTGCCATAATCTGTGTGGCTTTATCTGACCCAAACATGTCCCTATTATCTATTGACGGCTAATGCAGAAAATAAGGCTAGAAGACTATTTTCACGTTCAGCATGCCTGGGGAACTCTGAATGATCGACGGCATTTCAAACAAGTTCAAACTGTTTCTCAGTGAACTTGTTCTGTGAATCCACCAGCGCGGACAAAACCACCCTTAGAGGTCTTGACAGTTTCAAGAAAAAAAAAATCCTCTTTTGACCCATTTTATGAGTCTAAAGGGAAACTTAACATCAACCATGCTGCTCTTATTGGTCTAAGAACACATTTAGACTCAATGTGTTTGAGGGGCTTCTGCCAAACTGAATCTAAAGAACAGGTCATAGATCTCGTTACTAACTTTAGCATCACTCGCTCTGTACCTGCTTTTATAGGTGGAGAGACTCTGGAGATGCATTGTTTACCTGCACACCACACACACACACACACACACACACACACACACACACACACACACACACACACACACACACACACACTTGACTGCAGTCTACAACAGACCAGCAAAGAGCTGATAACACATCAGATCTGAGCTTCATTAATTTGTCCTTCCAATAACATCCAAACCCAGAGCCAGCTCATAAATACTGTGTGTGTGTGTGTGTGTGTGTGTGTGTGTGTGTGTGTGTGTGTGTGTGTGTGTGTGTGTGTGTGTGTGTGTGTGTGTGTGTGTGTGTGTGTGTGTGTGTGTGTGTGTGTGTGTGACAACACAACTAGAGATAATAAAGGACACATGGGAAGACAGGAAGGCACAAAGTAGGAATAATCAAGCACTTGCACACATCTATACCTCTAACTTTAGGAGCTCACTCATAGAAACGGTCTTCTCGGATCGCCACAACTGAGCGCCCAACATTCTGACCTCGAGGTCCGCTGTGTTAAAGACATGGCAAGTAAAAAGCCGTTTGTCTGGAAAACTGGGATATTGAGACATTTTTCTGAATGATGTCTAAGCAAGAGAAATACAAGCCAGCAGCGTTATTCTACAAACTAAATTTTGCATCTGTGCACTTTTCCATCAACTAACTATTGAATTATTAGGCTCAAGTGCAGAGATGAGCTGATAAAATCTCTTCTTTTGGGAGGTTTTATTGGACAGGTAGTCGTGGTAAGAAGCCCTGCAGCGGTCACAGTCCGGCTGCTAACATCAGCATGGAGCAGGCGTTAGCTTTAAGTCCCATGTAGAATGGACGGTGTATTGATTGTCCCGCTGTAATAACAGGATACAATGGCGCTGACACGGGGAGTTAAACCGCCCGAGAATCTGCTGAAGAAGCTGGGCGAGACTGGCTTTGGTGCATTAGCACGTCTGAAGCTTCCTGGGTTTAAAGACAGGTGAGTCAGTGGCGTTGACATAAACTTCGCTCTAGCTATGAACATGTGTTGAATCAACAAGACTTCAGCTGACAGATCATTTCAACAGAGTGGGAAAAGATTTACGAAAGCAAAAGTACAACCCGAGTTTACAGGCTACCTTTGCTTGATGCTGCCATCTAATCCTTTACTGAAACATTTTCTATGTTCTCTTGACATCAGGAACATGAAGCGGTTGAGCTTTGCAACAACAACTAGCTTGCGTGACGCCTCATAAATGCGGCATCTGCACACATCCACCTGATTCCAGGGTACCACCTGTACCACCTTTAGCTTCAATGCAGACAACATAAGCACTCAACATTCTAGTCACCCCTTGGTCAGATAGCTGGGATGGTGTGGCAGCTGCAGTAGCTCAACGCGAGATAAAAAAAAGGGGGGACGAGCGAACAAAGAGGGAAGGCTGAAGAAGCAAAGGATGGAAAGAAGGGCAGAAGGAGGGATAAAGGATGAAAAGATGAGACAGGGATAAGACGGCGACTCTCAGTCTAAACCTGCAGGAAATCAGATTTGCAAAGATCTGAAGGAACAGGGAGATGCACAGAGAGTGGCTCTCTTCCATTGGTTAATCAGCTCTTGGCCTCCCCTCTCTGGGATTAGAAGGCTGCTGGGAGCCCCTAAAGAGATCAGCTCTACACATGTCTCAAAGTGAGCCGCAGGATTTTTAGATCAGGACCAATCGAGACATTAGCAAACTGGTCAGTTTCTGCTTGATAAATGCTGCATAGAAACGGTCTAAAGGTCACAGTCAATCAATCAAATACGTTTTAACTTCAGAATCTGCCTCATCTGTTTTTAAACGAGAGCTAGTGCAGCTGAGGAAATAGGTTAGCTTAAATCACTGAAAACCCTTAAGTAACCAGCTGGAACCAGTCTCATTGCACAAATGGAACAGGCTCTTAAAAGTTTGTACCTATACACATAAATCCCCCAAACACTCACCAACAATAAGAAAAAATGAGGTTAAAACAGCAGATTTTAACGCAGATCCCAAGAAACACTTGATCTTTGTCGGTTTGCATAACGCCATTTATGGGATTTCAAAAAAGACCCAATCTCTAAACGCATCCTGTTCCTGCCAATCAAAACTCCCTTCCTTTTGTTATCCTCAAATGACTTACGTTATTGTTCATTTCCAAAAATGGAGACAGGAAAACTTCCACTGTAAAGGGCAGGATGAGCCCTGCGTTACAAAAACGGTCGTTTTCCTGTTTTAATAAAGACCCAACTTCCAAGGCTGATGCCATTCTCACATCCACACAAACATCTCGTTGCCAAAACTTGTTGGCCATCATCGCGGCTAAAATCCACTTGTAGGTGTGAGGATAACGGAGATGAGTCAAACAGCAGTGCCTTTGCCAAAAACACACAGCTTAGAGCGCGCAGGAAGAACGGTTTATGATTTTGATCTCGGAAATCTTGTAAAATTCTTCCCTTTATCTCCACTCTACAACGGATGACCTCTAACATGCAGAAAAATGTGCGATAAGTGACCTACACCCAACTAACAGCCTCCTCCATCATCAGAAAGACTGATGGTGCATCTGTACGAGCATGGATTTTAAGGAAATAAATAAATGTGGAGAAAAACAGGAAATAAACTAGATTTATGGCAAAAAGAATGTTTTTAAGGGTATAATGGAGCAGCAGAGGTACAGGGGACATTCTGTAACTAAAGTGAGACAGTTTGGTTCAACTGTTGATCTTTTCTTACTGTTTAAGCAGAAAACAATGAGTTTTTAGCTCTTTAGTCCGAGAGGCATCTGAGGAGAGGACACATTAAAGCCTTCCACCTGTGTGTGCTGTCTGCTGGCTCACTGATTTGGGTCAGGTTCAGACAAGTTAACCTGGGACTTTCTCCATCTCGGCTCCAGTACAGAAGACCATCTGGCAGATTAGCTGTTAAAATTCAGTGAAGTAAAGTTAAGCGGTGCTGGCAGCCTCGCCGCTGTCAGGCTGAAGAGGAGAGGAAGACAAAGACTAAGTTCTTTTAAGTTGCTATGAAAAGTTAACTTTCATTATAAAGATTTGAGCTGGTTTAGTCCACTGGAGAGTAAAGTCCTGTAGAAGGGCTTGAAAAGGTTTTCAAAAATAATGAAAAGGCAACAAAAATGAAGTTACATGCAAGGGCCAAACACCGCCTGCCAAAACCGAAGCCAACGTGGATCCAGAAAGGAGCAAGTTGACTCCCAAGTTAAAAATGCAAACTTCACAGAAGAAATAAACATGTTTACAGCCTGGTACGAACATATTTTTAGGGTTAATAGGTCAAGTTTTCTATCAAGGCAACCCTGAGAGCAATTATTTTTGATGCAACATCTGTTTCGATGCAATTAAAGCTCTAAAATATGAATACACATGAGTCGTCAGTGCTAGCGCGAGTGGCTTGACCCCTTGCTTGCTCCAGGGAAGGCCTCATCCTTAAGCCTAATTTATACATCTGCGTCGGTGCGGAGACACGCAACGCCATTATGCGCCGGCGCAAGGGCTCTCCGACAGGCTCACAGAGGGTGACGGAGACATGCCCAAAATTTTAAACATCTGTCAAAAAGTGACGGAGAACACAAACTTGTGATTGATCATGATGCCGCTTCCTGTATATTTGTCACTAGCACCGATGTAGCTCAGATTTTTAGCAGCAGACCCAGAACAGATTGAAGAACGCATCGCGGAAAAAGTCAGAAAAATAATAACATTTATTCACCCGTGAGTGAAGGAGTACAAAATACTGAGCAAACGGAAACGACGGGAAATGTGGGTTTATAGGTGGTGACTGCATGAATTGTGGAGGAGGATGAAGGACAAATTTGTCCAAAAACAAATGGGACACACCAAGTTACAACAACATTGAGTTTTTTTTTATATAACAAATGGGATAAAAATTTTTATGGATTATTTTTTATGCTTGTTAACAGGGAAGTCTGATATTATTGAACCACCATTATTGTCGGCAGGTATTGGCATCAACATGTGATATAAAAATATTATCGGTATCTGTTTTTATTTTCATTGATAACATTTACATATGGTGCACATCCATCCATCCATCCATTTTCCGAACCCGCTTGTCCACGTAGAGTCACGGGGGGTGGGGGTGGGGTGGGGGGTGGGTGGCCGGAGCCTTTTTAATGCGTGTTCGAAATGAAAAGTTAGACTATATCAGTAAATCTGTGAGAAAGCTGGTATTGAGCATCCCTGCGTCTTAAGGAACATCAGCAATAAGAAAACATTACAAATTACCTGCCTTAATACAACGGTTGTACTACCAAAAGTATACAATCCAGAATAGCTTTGTTTAAAGTGCAAACAAAATCCCTGTTTGAATGACCCATTTCACCCTTCTCCCATTTCACACCCCCACCATCCCGCCCACGCTTTGATGTGAACATGCACAACATGGAGGTATGGCTAAATGTTCGGGAGAAAAGATGGATTGGGATTCAGAGAAAAACAACAGCACTGATAAGCTAAACAGCCCTTATTGCACCTTCTTCTGTAATGATAATTTGACCAAGCAGCCATTATGTTAATGACCCGTCTCCAGAGGGAGGTTGAAGCTAATGATCGATGGGACGGACAGAGAGCACAAAAAAAGGAAAGAAAGTGAGGAAGTGAGGGGAGGTTGGAGGGAAAGAATACTGACACTACAGAGGAAAACCAAAAGCAATGGCAGGGATGACTGAGAATTAAGGAGGCATAACAATGTCATCATTATTATGTGTCTTGTTTTTATAGAAGAAAAGCATTTTGCTGTCATTCCTTTGAAATGTCAACCTGCTTCAGTCTTCTAATTCTAGGGTTGTGAAATTTAAGCATTAGCAGACTTCAGTCCCACTGAGTTCAAGACACACCTCTTGTTTTTTTTTTTTTTTTTTTGTTTTGTTTAGTTTTTGGCTATTTCTTCAAGCAGTTCATGGTCCAAACCCCTAAAGTATAATTAGGATCCGTCTTTCAACCCTTTCACTGGCCGTCATAAATGAAACTTTAACCATTCTGTATTAGTAAATATGAGACCAAATTGAAGCAGCTCAGTAGGCATGTGTATTGGCAAGAATCGGGCGATATATGACAATACAGGGAGCTGACACCACATATGTTGATTCTTAAAATAAATAAATAAGTACTTTTTAATATTTAACTTTGAATTTTACTGGAAAACTCTGGATGGACGCTTCCAAAACACATCCAGTGTTATCTAATTTTTGTCATAATGAAGCGAGTAACAATGCTGCCACATAAAGGTCTAAGTTTGAATTGCACCATACTGAAGATAAACTGTAAATTAGGGATGTGTGTTGGTGAAATTTTGGCGATACAATACGTATCACGATACAGAGTAGCCGATACAATGTATCACGATACATTGAGATACATTCAGTCAGACGTTATTAGTGATTATTTCAGACTGAATTTATTGTAGGAATATTCAATAAACAGTCCAAATTTATATTTAACATGTTTAACATGAGGTATCTGAACCAAAACAGAGGGATTTACATTTAAATGGTAGAAACAAAACCCATTGCACACTGCTGCTGACTAGTGGTGAGCATTGGAATTGCACCAAAAGAAAAGAATACACAAATGTTTGCATGCAAATTTTTCTAATGATTAGATACACATTTTGAATATCGATATAATATAGCAGAAAAAATATCACAATATATTGCCATATAGATATTTTCTTACATCCCTATACTGAATGTTTTCTTATTTCTCCTTGATAAAAATACTGACACGCTGCTTTTAATCATGTTGTATCAAAAATCTAAATATGACAAGGTATGATTTTATTTCAGAAGCATCTGGGTGACAGCACTTTATTTTCCTCCACACACTACCACTCACTTCACAGGACCACCAATTCAGCCCTGTGACTACCTTTATGGCTGACTCAGAGGATTAAACTCCCCATTGCATATTAGGGTCTTCACATATTACACAGATGTGCAAAAATGTGTTGTTTTTTTCAGGACTATGACAAAAGCTACAGGTTACAAAAATATGTGTATCCTTTTCTGACTTTATTCATAAGCATATTGCTGAAAATTGGGGAAATATTTTAGAGCAGCAAGTAGTCAAAATATCTGCATTTACTGTCAGAGAAAACATAAAAGGACAACATTTGTGGTGTAGTTGCAGCTCATTTTGTTGTGTTTTCTTGCGACTTGACCAGGTGCATCTGTGTAAATCCAGCACTTTACAAATGTACTGGATCACTGAGCGTTTCAACATTTTGCTTAAAAAAATCTTACAGCATAAGAGCCATGTCACTGCTTTGATGAGTTTGCCGGGATTCGTAGGCCGTTTGGTTTCTGTCCGATTCTTTTATAGTTGAATGTTTTTCATCCAAATTATCTCCATGTCAATTCTAGCCGACGGGTGGCATCGCTTCACTGAGACTGAATTGGGTCCTGGCACTCAAACGCAGTCAGCTTTTACAGCCATTTTCCCATTTTCTGCCCCATCACTGCCAACAATAAAACTTCAGAGA
Organism: Nothobranchius kuhntae; assembly: GCA_006942095.1. NCBI lineage: Eukaryota > Metazoa > Chordata > Actinopteri > Cyprinodontiformes > Nothobranchiidae > Nothobranchius > Nothobranchius kuhntae. The sequence goes on from SSNQ01034265.1 coordinate 176,898, forward strand.
CAGAACGGGCTTCTCCCTCTCTTTCTTTGTCCTCGTCAGCTGGGGAGGAGGCATGTGTGCTCTCGTTTCCTCTGAACAGATGTTTGCTTAATTTTCCTCCAAACAACAAAATCCCCAATGAGCTTCAGTTTTGAAACGTGGTCAAATGCTAGAATAATCTTCAGACTATAATTAGAATCTTTAAAACAACAAATCTTCACGGGGAATACAAGCAGGTTTGGCCATGGAGTGAGTTTCCTGAGCTTCTGTCGGACTTAAAAGAAACAGACATTTGCATGTATCTAGGGACACCCCAGGGCTGACCCAACCACTGAAGAGTTCATACATACTAGGAGGCCAGGTGGTAAAAACAGACTCTGCAGAAACTCCACTGTTAATTGCAACTGTGGATTACCCCACAGACCATTATTGTGTTGTTCACTGTTCATTTCCTTCGATAGATAGTAGGGCTGGGGGTAAACAATTAGTTTTGAAATGATTATTCTGATGATTATTTTATTGAATAGTCGACTATTCTAATGACTATCTAGACAATTAATCTAATTAGTATTTTTCTATTGCACAATTAATAAAACCCAGAAAATCTCAAATAAATTCCTCAAAAAAATTGATACATTTTTACTGTAAGAGAATAAACACTATAGGCCCTCCATTTGGTATAACACTGCTTTTATTGTGTTGCGGTTGGTTATGTTCTAGTGACATGTAAAACATGGGAATGCAGGCTGGTGCCTGAGAGGTGTTTGGAGATAGAGTATCTCCATGCTGCTTTGTTTTGGTCACTTAAGTTCGTGAGGCGAGTGATCTTACGAACCTTCCTGGGGAGTTTGGCTCGTGTGCAAAAAGGAAGGGACAATAACACGGGATTTAAAAGTTAAAATGATGATCAGATTTATTTACAACAAAAAATCACAAATCTTTCCATCCACAGGTTGGGAATAATAAAACTAATTCTGCCTGTGGGGAATTAAAACAAAAGTACAAATAACTAGGAATCAATTAATCAATTTCCCTCTGGGATTAATAAAGTATTTTTGAATTGAATGTCCCACTGGGCAAAGATTACTGAGTTCTGGACCAAAAGAAGGATCTCCAAACTCTAAACTGGGCGGTTAAACCAAACTCATGATATTTTAAACTAAACCGAAAACCCACAACTCTCTAAATGTAATAAAAGGGAGCTCTACACCACAAAAAAGATGAACTCTAAACCAAAACGTAACAGTTTATCCAAACGCAAGAAGCTGTTAGCGAAGA
>SSNQ01034265.1:191939-248345 GCA_006942095.1 Nothobranchius kuhntae
AATCCTGACTTAAATCCCATTGAAAACATGTGGACAGTGCTGAAGAAACAAGTCCATGTCAGAAAGCCATCAAATTTAACTGAACTTCACCAATTCTGTCAAGAGGAGTGGTCAAAGATTCTACCAGAAGCTTGCCAGAAGCTTGTGGATGGCTACCAAAAGCGCCTAATTGAAGTGAAAATGGCTAAGGGACATGTAACCAAATATTAGCACTGCTGTATGTATATTTGTGACCCAGCAAATGTGATCACTTTTCTCTGTTAACCCATAATAAAGACATTAAAGAACCGAACTTCATGAATGTTTTTTTGTGACAAAGAAGTATCTGTTCCAATCACTCTATCAGAGAAAAATCAGAGTTTTAGAAATAACGGGACACTCAGTAGAGCCATTATATTATATTTTGTACAAGTGTATGTAAACTTCTGACCACAACTGTAACTGACTTGTTGCGTCAGTGAATCTACACCAATCTCTATACTGAGCAAGCATGTAGCGACAGTAGAGAGGAAAACTCCCCTTTAGCAGGAAGGAGCCTCCAGCAGAACCTGACCCAGTATCAGCAGCAATCTGTCACTACTAGGGTTGGGCACAGGGTCCGAAATAAAAAATTTTTTAAAATCTACCGGCCAAGCATATGTTTTACCGGCCAAAATTCTTAATGATTCTGATCTACCTAAAGCATGTTATTCTATATTATGTTGATTCCAAACAGAGTGACAAAATAATTAAAACATCAATTAATAAGAAAAACAACTCTTTTGACATTTTACTATTTATTTATTTATTTATTTTTATAGATGTTTTTATGAACTCTTTCATTGAAATCTAGTCAGACTCCTTGTTTTCTCTGTCCATGAAGTCTGGCCTCCTGCTTCTGACACCGTCTTTGTGCCAAAGCATTACAGCCTCATTTGGGTCATAGTCCTTGATCTCTGGAGGACACAGCTGCACCATGAGAATATCTGAAAGTGTGTCAGGGCTAGGGTTGTCACGGTAACCGGTGTAGCGGTAAGCCCCGGTAAAAAAGTTGACAATAATAATAACCGTCTTGTTTTAAAAAATATATATTATCTCGGTGGGTTACCGTGGCTGCGGTGCAGGCGCGGTGACCCTTACCAGCCACCGTATCATCTGCTGAAGTTGCCGGCGGCACATGCGCACTTTGTTGTTTACAACCAAAACTTTCTTGAAGCTAAAGCTGAAATAATGGCCAAAGGTGGAGACGGCAGCATGCAGGACATTTATTATCCCTTAAAGAAGACAAAGTCAGAAGTATGGGCATTTTTTGGATATTTGAAGAATGCAGAGGGACAGTTGATAGAAGACAGCTATCCTGTTTGCAGCACGTGGAGAAAAAGTGTCTGTGAAAGGCAGCAACGCTTCAAATCTCATGACACATCTACGTGGCCATCATAATGTAGCCATTGTCTTACGACTCCGCCATCTCCAGTTTGCCACTTTTCACAAAATCTTCTGGTTGCCACTGGTCCTGGTGGTTTTTCTTCCAGTTCGACGAGTTTTCTTTTGGAAGGCTGGCTGACTCTAGTTAAAAACCGCCACATTTCACCGCTAGTTTTAACATGAAGCTAACTGCTAATTTGATGAACTGAATGGGATAGGCAGAAATGACGTTGGATGCGGCGCTCACGTTTTGCGTACGTTTGTGTACGTTGCATGCAGGCGGGAGGAGTATCAGAAATCCATGGAAGATGACTGATAAACATAACTAATTCGGTACATTTACTCGCTATGTGGCAGATAGAGCTCAAAAAGGTACTCGCCAAATGGAGCAATTTGCTCGCATTTGACGAGTGGCGAGTGTTAATTTGGGATCCTGGTTGGGCGTCGAGCATCAGTTGGAACCGGTTCCAACTGTTCACTTTCCCGGAATCGTTCAAAGTTTTTTATTTTGTTTCCTGGAATGCCGACCGGAAGAGGAATCTGCGGCCGACCTCTGTGAAAAATTGACGTGATCTGCAAATTGTGATGAACGCTTTTCAGAGGTGATCACACCAGCTGTCTGTGTGCAGCACGACCCCCCCACACACACACACACACACACACACACCCACCCACCCGTGCGCAGCGGCCAAATATAAACAAGCACGTCCGCTGAACTTTTACTCTGTAATGTAAACTTTAACTCCTGCAGCGTAGAGGAAACTTGTTAAATACGTCAACACGGTGGATCTAATAGAAGCTTTAAAGAACAAACTCTGGAAGGTGTGAGTTGAGTTTGCCTCACTGCAGAAATAAAAACGCACACGGGGCATCAGCAGTCAGACGCAGACGCTCACCAACACTCGTGTGTGTGTGTGTGAGTGTGAGAAGGCTGAACAACAGAGCAGCTTTCTTGGTGGTGGACCACACCAGCTTCTGCCACAATAAATAACTATAATAACAATGAATAACATTTTTTATTTCCTTTTTGAACTATTTCTGTTGAGTTTTAATGTTTAAAATCTGTTAGACAGTTACTGACAGCAGCTACATTTAAGTTTCACTTTCTGTGCTGACTGAAGCTGCTGCAGCATGGAGGTGTAGTTCTCAGTCATCCTGGACATGATCATCCTGAGAGTTTTAGCTGAAAACAGCTGCACGTTTCTGGATATGTTGGAGACATTTAGCCTCTCATCCCAGAGGATTCTTCCAGACTTTGGTTGTGGTCAGAAACAAACACACTGGTTGTGCTGCAAGTCTTTCTTTTTTCTCCAAAACATGTTTTTGTCTAAATGAAGGTGATGTTATTGTTCATAGACTTAAAAATCATGTTGAAGTTAAGATTATTTCATCAAGTAGGACCTGCGGTTAGCCGGCTCATGTAAAGCATGTCATGTATTGAAAAAAGAATCAGAATCGGGAATCGATAGGAACCGGAATTGAAACAAAGAATTGGAATCTGAATCTGAATCGTTTAAAATTAAACAATGCCCAACCCTAGTCACGACCGACTGTTAAAGTCCCACAGTTGTCACACACACGGGTGTGTATTGAAAATTGATCTCTGCAGCAGTTAACTGCAGCTGTGGCTGCGTTCGGGAACTATTTAATGGTTTAATCCCCCAATCCAACCCCTTAAAGCTGAGTGTCAAGGAAGGCATCGGGTCCCATTTATTTATTTTTTTAAGTCCTTGGTATGACCCAACCGGGATTTGAACCCCAATCTCCCAACCCCAGAGCAGACACTACCACTAGGCCACTGACTGGGGGTTTGTTGTTCTGCTTTGTATTTTCTCCTATATCTCTTTTATTAACACTGCATGACTGATTCAACCACTGATTATAGATTTTAAATTTAATAAATAAAATTTCAGTTTCTTTTAGGTGTTACATTTGTATTCGAGACCATTTTGTTTGTTCCTATAGATGCACAATAAAAATGTACATGCTCACTTCATGCCTAGACAAAAACAGTCCCATTTAGCGAATCTCAGTTTATGATTTCCCGTTTTTTATTTCACCTGCCAAAAAATGAAAAGGTTCACTGTGTTCAAACTTGGGAAGCCCACGTTCATCACTTCAGAAACACATTTCTTTAGAACCTTAATTAGCTTGCTTAAACAAAATTAAATCACCTTTGTGAAACACGCTGGATGCCCCCTCCAACCACCCTTCATCCTCATGTTGAGCACCCTCGCTGCATACCACATTCCAACTGACTAATAATCGGTCCGCCAGCATCTTCTGAAGGGAGGATAAAAGAAAATCCCCCCCCCCTCGAGGCAAAATCCTTCATGGCTGCCGCTAGTGAACCTTGCTTTAAATGAAGCTGGTGCCAATCATTAACCAGAAGCCAAATAGACTTGAAGCGAAGGCAGAGATTCCTAATGCTCAGCTGAAGGGACGCTTGCTTGCTGTTGAGTCTTTAAGGGATAAATATTGGGATTCAGACAGGAAGTACAGCCTGGAAACCTTTCAGGGAGAACAGAGCGAGAGGAAAACCGACGCCAAAGCAGAAACTTTTTGACAGAGTCGAACTCTGCATAGCAGAATAAATCACTTGGCTTTTAATGAGACTTTATGGCCAAGGGAGAAATCACATTGACAGAAACGGAGACTGATGGACAGAGCTGTTATTTTCTAGAGAGATGGCTGGAAATGGAAAAAAAGGATAGAGGGGAAATATGAAGGAGACTGGAAGAGGAAGCCAGAGGGGCCACTTAAACTAATTAATGGATCATTGTGCGCATCTAGCAAGCGTGCACGTTGTGTTTTAAGGAGGCTTAAGTCTTCAACCATTAGACAAATGAGAGGGCAGGAGGGCGGCTTCAAGTGGAAGACTAATGGGCAGCAACACACACACACCAATGGTTACACGGAGTAATCAGTCTTCTGGACTAATCAGGATTTTTTTTTTGGAATGAACATGCAATCTCTCACTCTGAGGCTGCAAAACACACTGATTGAATTAGAGCAGAGCTTGAACTGCAGCCACGGGGAGATGGAGTGGTGGAGAGAAGGGAAGGGATGGTTTTTAAAAGGAAAGTGGGAGGGGTAAGGGGCACAAACAGCTGAGCAGGTGATTCGGTTTCCGAGTGAAAGTGAGCCCGGAGCCTCAGTCAGTCCCCTGTCTCACACCACGTTGCTCTTATTTATGCATCAGCTTTATCCCCTAACTGCCTGCTGCACAACCACACACCTGCAAAAGTGAAGAGTCTATTTTTAGCCTTGCTGGGCTGCCCTAAAAGCCATTTAGGCGTATCTTAGAAACTACAGTATTTTTGAATGGTTTTACTACCGGGACCTCCAGGTAACTTTACCAAACATTTGCAGCATGCACATATCTCCATTTCGCTGGGCCAACATGAAAAGACCACATTCCAGGCCAAGCAAGTACCTTACCTGGGGTGTGTACTCTGAAATTGCCCTTGGGGACTTGTGGTTAACTTGTGCTGATTGGTTGTAGTTGAGTGGGAAATGACATCAGCAGACATGGTAGAACAACCAGCGTCAGTAAACATGGAAGAGTTGCTGGTCTAACGGAACGGAAGCACAAGAAAATAAACCGTGTTGACGCCACTTTAACATTGATGTTTCTAAACTCTCAGTACTGACAAATGATGTGGCGGAAATCTCCCGAAGCACCATAAAAACTGACTACTTCTGGTCACCGAACGCTGCTTTTTAAAGGCACAAAGTCACTCTCCTGGTCCACCGAACAGATTAATATTAAGAGTACTTTGACAAAATAAAACGTTATAATTGTTTTTAATGTCTGCTGGTGGCGACGAGTGACATCACTCACTGCAGAAACAGTTGCAGTGTGGTGAGATCTTTGCAAAGCCCTGAACGGAGCAACTTTGTATGGAGACAACGGCTTAAGAAGACTTTCCTCTTCACCTTCTCCCTTCCTGGAACTCCTTGGTGGAATTGTGGCTACCGCTGCTGAAGTAAGTCAATTCTGTAAAGTTAAGAGTCCACATTCAAGTCAGTTTAGAATTGTGCCATCTCTTGTTTTGATGTCAGCTGAACATTAATGCAGAGGAATGGAGTCAAAGCCCTATATCTTGTGATTTAGCTTCCCAACACATTCTGCTTTTCATGGTCGTTTGAGTTATTTCGGGTGCTTTGGCTCCTAATCACTTCTAGTATCACGCCAAGTTGAAGAGCACGTCTGGCTGCTGATCCGTCCTCTGCAGGCGGTCTGTAAGCCTCTCTATGATATGTTTTTGGAAATGTTAATCAGATTCATTCTGGGAGATTAGAGTTAGAGTTCCTCACAACTCCATATAAAGTCCTCTCTGACCCGGACCATCGACCGCTTCGCTAATCACACAAGAGGAACAAAAAACAAACTCAAAGAACCGTTTTGCTCCTTTTTTTTTTTACTTTGAGGCGACAGGCTGAGGGGCGAGATTAAACCGCAGCAGATTGAGCTCACAGCAGATCTTCGGGTTAATTTCCATGCGATTTAAATATTCACTCCCTCCTTGAGGAATCTGAGCCCAGCTGATATCTGAATCTGATCAGAAATGGCGCCTTTGGAGGCTCAAAGCACATTCCTGTGAGAAGGATGGAGGAATTTAGATATACACACAATCCTCTGCTTTAAAAATGTGGATGTTTTATCAGTTTCCTGGCAGAAACCAGTTTAAAAAATATCCTAAACTGGCATCGTACTGGGAGTAAAATATAAAAATGTGTTTTCTTTAAGCATAAGCAAGCCTGTAATGTAATCCTGTTTCACGTTGCTTAGCTTGTTTATATTTATTCATCTAGTATATCCAGTGTAAAGCAATGCAAGACGGCATATTTATAAAAATTAAGGGGAATAGCACAAATTTGACATTTTTACCACTATTTAATACATGCCAAAAATTATTCATAAAATGTGCATGCCTAACGAGATAAACGACTCAGGGTGTGGGAACAGGAAACATGTTTTAGAATGACCACTCCTGATGCTCCATTCATGACCAAACGTACCAGAACCTAGATATTAACAGCTGCCGTAACAATGCAGAGACAGCTGGATGTCTCACTTGAGCTTTCCATGTCCTTGTTTGACAAAATGAGAACACTGGACCCTCCACACTTCAGAGACACTGAATTTCACCTTCAAATAATGATCTTTCTCTCTCTCCCATGTGTAGCACGTCTCACTTTCAGTCTGGACTTTCTCCTTAGCTCCAGTTATCTGGGTCAGCCTGGAAACATTGGCTCTATAAATTTTTGGGACGCTGCCAGAGACAGAAAGAAAAAATAATATCTGCACCAATGTGGGTCAACTCCGAGACCAAATGACCAACAGGAGATGTAAAATATTCAAAACACTCACTCCCTTTTCCTTGATTTCCACTTTTCAGACACAGGAAGAGCAGCAGATGGGTGATTGTTTTGTTTTAGAGCTCCTCGGGAAACCAGGTCAAAGTCTGAGAATGAGAACTTTCACGGTGAAAAAAAGGACAAGTCAGGACAAAATCACAGATGGGATGATTGCTATCCATGATAATGGTTCTGCTGATGGGTACTAAGCAGAGTTTCTACTAGGGGGACCGATGTATATCAATCGGCTGATATTTGCCGTTTTTTATACATCGACCGATATTTGTCTTTAGTAAAGCCGATTTAATGCCAGGCACATCTTAAGGCACCCGGCACAGTTTCAGATTTGAACCGAAATGTGTTTTTTTTTTTTTCCGTTCACTAATTACATCTGTACAATAAAATACTCTAACCTTATTTAGGTGTCTGACTTTAACACTGAGAAGTGCAAAAAGGTCAGTTTCAACTAGGAATGGACAATATATCGGCATGAATATCGGTATCGGCTGATGTTAGTTATTTTTGAACATATCGGCATCAGTCCAATAAATAAAACCAGGCCAATATTAACAACCAATTTTTCCCCATCTTGTCTCCATTTGTTTATCCATTTCAGAGGGTGAGGGGGGTGATGTGTAATTGTTTAGTCATGTCACAGTGATTGTAATCATCTCAGAACTGTACAGTGTGTGTGTGTGTGTGTGTGTGTGTGTGTGTGTGTGTGTGTGTGTGTGTGTGTGTGTGTGTGTGTGTGTGTGTGTGTGTGTGTGTGTGTGTGTGTGTGTGTGTGTGCATAAATTCAGCTGTAATCATTTTCATTCTATACAAAATCTGCTGATTTTAGAATCATTGACGCCAGTATATTGGTAACTGCAAATATCGGTTATCGGCCATAACAGTGATCTTATTATCGGATATCGGCCCAAAATTTTCACAACGGTGCATCACTAGTTTCAACAGTTAGTTAAATTCTGAGTTCAAGAACTTATTCAGCTTCTGAAATTTTGCGCGTTAACTGATGTTATTAGTGACATTTTAGCATGAAAGTAAGGTGGAATACATCTCGAGATCGGTCTCAAAAATCAGCAGTACATATTGGCCATCGGCTGATCATGTCTCCTACATATCGGCATGGTAATAGGAAATCCAGTATTGTCGACCTGTAGTTTCTACCATTATGCATCCATTCATATTTAAGTACAGGGTTAGGTACAATACTTTGAAAGATATGTGTGCGTTTTGATTTATTACAATACTGGCTTCCAAAAACAAACTTTACAGAAGGAAAGTCCTGATTCACGGGTACCAAGTTGGTGGAAAATTATGTAAGCATGATAGTAGCTTATATAATAATAATACTGCATTGAACTTATATAGCGCTTTTCTAGACACCCAAAGATGCTTTCACACACTCTCACATTCACACACTGCTAGTGATGGTAAGCTACTTGTAGCCACAGCCGCCCTGGGGAGGTCTGACAGAGGCGAGGCTACCATTTGGCGCCGTCGGTCCCTCTGACCACCACTAACACAGGCAAGTTGGGTTAAGTGTCTTGCCCAAGGACACAACAGCAGGATACCCCTGGTGGGAGCTGGAATCGAGCCCATGACCATCATGAGGCAAACCCGCTCTACCACCTGAGCTACTGCTGCCCCGAATTATATGTATATTATTGTATTATATCATATACTATATGTAATAATAGCAACAAGATCAATGAAAACACAAAGAAACACATTAAGGTTGAATTCAATATTTCATTTAGGAGCATGTATGTGACCAATGATGGGGCACAGATGCTAAATATCAGTTGTGTTTCAAATATCAGGCCACATTATTTTCTTTGTTATTTTTGTGTTTCGTTTCCTCACGTTTCCAATTTAGCAGGTGATTTTCAAACTTAACAGGCACTAGGTGGTGGTAATGAGCCAAGTTGTTTTCCCAACCAAAACACTGCTTTTCTAGATGTGGATTCAGTTTTCAACATGGCACTGGCGAAAATTTTTTTTAAAAATAGTGTCGCAAGATCAAGAAATCACCTACCACAAATCTAGCATTTACTAAGGAGAAAGATAAAAACGGTCTGGGGCTAATTTTCAATTTTTTACCTGCAGGTGTCACAGGTAATCATATATACTTAAATATATAACAAATCGGATGCTTTCCACTGCTCCCTTCTGTCATTTAGTGCCTGGCCTGATCTGAATTCCTGACTTTGCCGTGTTCTGGAAGCGTAGCACGTAAAAAGTAGACCTGAAACGTGTGTCGTACCGCCGCAACGTATCTGAACTTGATGTAAACAAACTCATCGACAATAAAGGTGGCTAGGGTCTGGGGCTGGATGTATTTGGCATCTGCCTGCTTGCTCTCGGTAGCTGCTTGGTATGGTCCTGTCTGGATTTGCGGAAAATACTTTTTGCATTAATTCTACTGTATATTTTATCATTCCATTAAAACTAAACACTTCAATAAATTCCAGTTATGAAGGAAAACTCCTGCAGGGGTGCATTAGTTATGAAGTACAAACAAGGCTGCTGATGAAAATGTAATCTTAAAATGAAAATGCTGAGAAAAGTGGCAGAGGGACCTGCTACACATCAGAATGGACCCTTAAACCGTGGTCAGTTAAGTACAACAGCCTCTGCGTTCATCTCAACATGCATTCCTGAGATGCTCAGACTCATGAAACCCCCACTTCTCCCCTCCAGACACTCCATCTTCTGCCTGAACCAAGAAATGACAAGCTTTAAAAGAAGTGAGGGAGGAAAAAGTTCCAAAACACATCGGCATAGCTACAGATCTACATACGCGCACGCACGAGCACATGCACGCACGCGCACACACACACACACACACACCTATATCAGTAGTGTTGGGAGGGTTTCAGAAGTTATTAGAACATTTTCCAGCAGAGGGGATAAAGAATGTAGGGAAACGAGGAGGAGGGCAAATCTTATCGGATTTAATCTAAAGACAGACATGCAGCCCCACCCAAATGTTTCCAACTGCTCAAGGACACACACACACACAGAGGCTGAGAGATTAACTCTTTCAGCCATTAAGTCCACGTGAAGAGGGCACGTCCACAGAAACTATTAGCATCATAGCCATGAGCTCCGAATTTCATCGAGCTCTTCCACTTCCTGTTCAGTTGATCTGAGACATTAACTTTAGTCACAAATGTACTCAGTTTCACTTCAGATAATTAAAAAGCCAATAATAGAAATTCATTTTAATTTTCTAACAAAAAATGAAAACCTAAATAAAATCAAATGATGTCACAATTTTTCTATATGCAAAAAATATTCCTTTAAACTAACGCTACAGTCGAGGTTTGTTCAGAAAATGGAAATTAGCTTTTGTTTTTAACATAAAAATATTGCTCATCTTTGAATACATAAGATGCAATCGTTAAACACTTGAACAAATCTAGCTGAAAACAAGGAACATGATGAATAAATGCCATGAATTCATTAAATGCTATTAAAAAGTCACATTAGGCTTTTTATTTCACTTTTATTTTACTAAAATCATTTAAACAACAGACCAACACCACACATCCTAGCAGCTTAAGACTTGACCTGGGTGTCCAGGCGGTGTCTACGGCTGCTCAGACCGGTTAATGGTGTGTCCACACATGGGTGCTCTGTAAGTGAGAATAGAAGGGTGTTGGGCTTTGTTTTTCCACTTCTGTCACCTTTGCTGAACTTCAAAGGAACACAATGAACTGAGGGAGGCTGAGCCTAGTCATCTGAATCAGCTTTTGATTTATATTAAAAGTGCAAAGAAGATCTGTTCCACCAACATTTCAGTTTAAAGAGGCAATTCCCACAACTCCGCGCTCCAGCTCCAACTCTGATGTTTGGAGGTCTCCGTGTTTTAAAAGGCAAAGAGATGAATTTCATGCTAAGCTGACTCTAAGGCTGTGTTTTGGTTGCTGGTGTATGTGTGGGGGTGCTTCACTGCAGTGGGGTGTCTCGGGCCATCGACAGGACAGAGATCAGATAATCCCCCTTGGCCTTAATCCCAGATCAGGAAGAGGAACAGTTGGGAGCGGACAATGTGGAGTCTTGTATTGGCCAAATGTTTGGGGTGGATCAAACCTTCAGTGGTTGAAAATATAGGTTAGCTGCAAACACTGAAGAACACAGAGCATGTTCTCTTTTTACCACAAAGGGGCTTCCTTGTTTTCACATTTGAAACAAGAAGTCGGTAACGACTTGCATTGCAACGCAGCCAACCGAGCAATCGTTCCAACATGCAAAAGAACAGGATGTACCAGGTGGAAACGGCAAGCTGCATTCAAGCATCAGTGAGACAAGAGCATGAGATTAAATTTCATTACAACGTGTTAGAAAGCATTTTCTAACATATCAAATGAATTTGTTTTAATCCAGGAGCTACTTGGTTTTCAAAGAGCCATTTCAAATTATGAAAATGCCCACAAAACTTCGTCCAGCAGTCCATTTTCTACCATGAACGGTTTACTGGGTTTATTACAAGATTCATCCAGCAGAGGGAAACACTTACAATGTGTTTCCAGCAGAGCATGATCCTGTGGGAAGATGGTTGGTTGTGTTTATCTCTTTAGAAGAACTTCCTACCTACAAAAGGCCTGAAGTCCTTATCTCTTAAGTGTTGCATCACCGTGTTTCAACAATAACCAAATGAGCCAAAAATAAACTCCTGCAAGACTTTTGAAAATGTTATGTTTCAAGTTCCTGCAAGTTGAGTGTGCACGCCCTAGCCGTGAAAACCATGGTTCTAACTACTGATGTGATCCTTTCTTTCATTGTTTTGGTTTTTGTCTTTGGTTTCCTCATTTTTGGTTTCGACCAAGAATTTTTATTTTGATGCACACTAGAGGCCGACCAATAAGGTTTTCTTTTTTAAGGCTGATGCCGATACCGATTTTAAAGCACTTTGTTGCTGATGGCTGAAATCTAAAGCAAATTATTAAGGTTGAGATTATATATATATATATATATATATATATATATATATATATATATATATATATATATATATATATAGTCCAAAAGGGTCAATTTTCACCTATATATTGAGCAACATAATAAATTCATCTACAGAAATAAATCTTTCTATTTGGCCTTCTAAATCCAGAAGTTTCTGCTCAGCACGTGTTTACATACAGAAGACAAAACATCCAGACAAACATTCTCTCCCAAGGTCCTACACTCTCTGCATGAATGCCACAGGTCAACATTCTTTACTCTGAATAAGTTAAGACTCCATGATTTTACAACTCATAATCTTACAATAATGGTAAATGGCCTGTATTTGATATAGCGCCTTCTAGAGTTCTTGAAACCCCCCAAGGTGCTTTACAACACAATCAGTCATTCACCCATACATTCACACACTGGTGGGGATGAGCTACAATGTAGCCACAGCTGCCCTGGGGCGCACTGACAGAGGCGAGGCTGCCGAGCACTGGCGCCACCGGTCCCTCCGACCACCACCAGCAGGCAACGTGGGTTAAGTGTCTTGCCCAAGGACACAACGACAGCGACAGACTGAGCGGGGCTCGAACCTGCAACCTTCCGATTACGGGGCAAGCACTTAACTCCTGTGCCACCTTCGCCCCAATAATAATATGTGATGAATGAACAAGATGTCTAAATGAAATGTTTGAATAACCTGTGCTCTGATTTGCCAAACTTGGCCAGAAATCAGAAAGTAGTTTAATAAAACAAGAATTGCTTCCCGATTAATTCAGTTTCTCGCCGACCCTCGAACCGGCCAATTCGGGAAAGAAGCATTTTCGAAACCATCTTCTCCTTTGACCTCCTGTCAAAGCCTTTCTGCAACGCTGCCTGCTGATACCAGACAACCGGCTCTTCTAAGAGCCAAGGAAACACCAAACTTAGACGCAAATATATTTGCTTTGATAAGAAGGAAACCTCATCTTATTAGTTTATGCTAGGACCTTTTTACTTGCATTGTCTTATTCTAAGCTAAAACAAAACTTACTGCTTCCAGATCAGGAGAATGACTGAGCTTGTTAGTTACAAAATCCCTTTTCTCACTTATCTAACTCTGGGAAATCTGACAATTTTTTACTTAGGGGTGGAATATTCCCTTAGGTGTGAACAATGAAAAAGGCGCCTGAATTAAAAAATATATATATATTTTTTTATCGGCTTTTAAAAACAATTTCGGCCAGTGGCCAATGTAGAAAATTTTTCATATATTGGCCGACCGATATATCGTTCAGCCTCTAGTGCACACCTATTAAGTATATCGGTATCAGTCTGATGAGTAAAACTAGGCCAATAGGAATGTGTTTCAGAGGAGGCTATGGGTATTTGTTTGAGCGTGTGATCGTGAGGCAGGGATGCAGGATTGTAGAGGTGTCTAACTTTAGCAGGGAAGCACCGCAGGTGGCGTTATTGCTTTCACAAGTGTAGCAAAATAGATATAACAGTGGCAAATATTGATTATCGGCCATAACAGCAGTATCAATATTCAATATTGATATCAGCCTGAGTTTTCATATTTAAGAGTAAATAGTGTTACAAAAAAAGAGAAATGGCAAAAGAACAGGAACAAACTAAATACATAAATTTATTTAGTATAACTAATGACCGAGTGTAGCGTAAAGTACTTTACAAGCGCTGTACAAATGCAGGTTATTTATCATTTAATAATCATTACAATGGTTCAAATTCTAAAAAGAATACTAATAAACTTATATTTTTAATTACTGTTTATTCAACCTTTAATAACAGTAGGTACATCTGTTATTTAATAAAATTTCATTATGGATTACGGACTTCTGAAGCTCCCCTTTAAAACAGCCATGCTAATTTCTGTATGCAACATATTCCAGTGTAAAATAGCTCTTGATATTCCTGTTTGAGTGCATTTGTTCTAGGAATAAACATTAGAGGCTCTTCTTGTGTTAAAACCATGTCTATTACAGGTAGGTAGGATGTGAGAAGAAACCCAAGGGTTCATGTGATGTCCAGGTTTGATGGAAAAACAAAACCAGACTACAGGGACCTTTATCCATGACAGATTTTGATGCATTTAGTCCATTCTGGCTCTAAAAGTATTACCAAGCACTAGCCTCCAGGTATTATTTATCTCCAGGCTTTTAATAACAGCTTCGGTGTTTATAATTACAAAAACATCAAAATAAAAGGTTTTCATTTTAAAAATTCATTTACAAGATTCATTATTGACCTTTTATCTATTCATCCCAGATATCAAACATTAAGGTCAACTTTGGTCTAAATTTGAGGACTTCTCCAACAGGCTCGTAGGAGCTGGTGTGAAAATGATTTAATTAGGATTTTTTCTGGACATATTCTTTTATTATTAATAATAGTTTTCAAATTTCTTTGGCATTTCAGAGGAAGGTGCTGCTTGGCGTTGGTTTTTCCTGTTTATCAAAGCAAGACAGTTGGAAAAGAAGGAAATGAAAAATGAAGCAGCATTTGGTGTTTAATTTTGTTTTTATTTGGCAGCACAAAAAGTTAAATCCATAGCCGTCAATAAAAGCTACATTTGGCAAGAAATAGTTTTATCTGCAGGATTTGTGCCAGAAAGTTCAGCCATAAAAATGTAATAAGCTGTGATTCCCATCCTAACGTAGTTCTGGTATGAGAAGACCTAAAAACGAAAAGTCCTCTTCAGTAATTTTCTCTGTTTTAGTTCCCTACTATTAATTAAACATGAATTATAATTATCTAATTATACATGAAATTATTATTCATGCTTTAACAAGGTTTGAGAATGACTAATTTAGGAAAAGTATAAGAAATGAAAATTTTGACTTAAGATTTTTAACACAGTTCATCCTTTTTCAGATCTAGAGGATGTTTATTTGTGATTATTTGATCAATTATGTTGCATTTACATTTAAAGGGCAGGTGAAGCCTGCCTCAAAGTCCTTCTCCATCCACGTATCAATTTTAAAAACTGCAACATTAGTAGGCGGTGCCTGGCGGACCGAGAGGGCGGAGCCGCGCCAGTGACGAAGACAGATGGGTAATGAGACGAAGCTAGCACCCTTCACTCTGAGCAGTCATTAGAAGTGGAGGATGTTTCTCCCCCTCCTTACCCAGACAATCGAGAAGAAAGGAACCAAGTCTATTTGGATGAGACAAGCGGACCTGAGCCTTATTGTTTTGAGCTTGTGAGTTGCCTGAAACTACCGGAACCGACCCAACAGAACCAGCTCTGAATGGTAAGTAGTTGTTAGCCATAGCATTAGATTAGCTGCAGGGTTTGGCTCCACAGCCCTAGAGAGCTGTTATCAATCATGTTTTAGAGGTTTATCTGCTTCAACACACCTTATTTTAATCAGCAGCAAATAGCTGAGCTGCTGAACAGCTAATCTAACACTTTAAAGCAGGAAAACCACTGAAACGTGTTGGATAGCAGCTCTCTAGGACACGGCCACCTACCCTGGGCTCAAGTTACTCTCTGCTGCAGAGAAAGTTATAAAAATACCCCAAGAGAAAATCCTGTAATGTGTTCATTTATGTTACACAATCAAACATCCACCTAAAATTGCCCTGATTTCATTATTTACTGATACCAGCTGCTCTCTTGGTTGTAGGTGATCCTCAAGTGTCTGCAGCTGGTCTCCTATGGTGGTGTCGTCAGGATCAGGAGCTTCCTGAAGAATGTGCCATCGAATGATTCCTTCCCCCTCTAAAAAGTTATTTGTTATATTATTTAAATAAATCTTTTATAACCTACAGCCACAGAGCTGCTACCTAGTACTTTTCTGAAATACGTAGCATTGTTCTCGTTAGCCATTGGCTAAAACCGACTCAAAATAAATGTGTTCTATACTTTTGAGCTGAAGATGGCGCTAGACTGACATTTTTAGACAGAATTAAGAGTTTTCAAAGAAAATGCATCAAAATGCAAAAATAATAACTACACATGTCTACAACACTATTAGACTCATTTATACTAGTTATCAGCTAAAAAACGTTGATTTTGATGTGACTTGCTCTTTAAAAATGTTGCTATAGGCAACAATTGTGAACTTAGAACTAAGCATTATAAAATATAACAGATAAATTGTGATGGAAAACATGCTAAATAGAAAGAATAAAGGATGACTAATAAACAGGGAAATTTGTATTACCGTAAATCCTCTAATACAGGCCGGTATTCAATTAAAGGCCGGGTCTCCAATTTTGGCCGGTGTCGGAGTCGGTGGAGGTGAATAATGGCCGGTCTCTTATTGTGGCCGGGTGGAATGTGGTAACAAGCAAGTACGGGGGCGGTTGTGTCATCGTCTCACTTTTGATTTGCCAGTGATAGACCGCGAGGGTAACTTTAACCGTGTGGAGACAAAGAGGAGGCAATTTGATATCAAGTTCAAAGAGAACGCGCTGATTATGCTGCAGAACACTCTGGGGAGCAGTAGCAGGGGTTGTATGAACTAGTCGACTTCACTATGACATTTTATGCCTGTCGTCGACTAGTCGCTGTCACGTGATAATGACCGGCAAGATGCAGCCCTCGGAAAAGACAGCAGCCTGCTGTCAGCAGGTGACAAGCTCCTGCGCTCGGGGGGGGGGCAACGCGCTGCAGAGCATCAGTACTGACACGCGATCGTTCATGTCGGTTCATTTCCTTTAATGTTTTCTGTCTTTTATTTGCGCCTGATGCTTTTCGCTGCATGCTGTGGAGCGGGGTGCTGCGCGCATTAGGGCTGCAACAAACGATTATTTGGATAATCGATTAATCGGATGGGGTCTCGACACGATTAATCGATTAATCGGATTACATTGGGAAATTTTTAAAAACTGCTAGGGAAACGTTATTTCTCTCCTTCCTTCACTTTATTTAACACAACATTATTAGAAAACAGTTCAATAGCAGAAAAACAACATGCCATCACCTAAATTGTCTTATAAGGTGTATAGACAGAGACCCTAAGCTACATCTATCTGTGACCTAAAATGCTTGGTCCAAGTTAAACAGCTTAAGGGCAATTCTCATCTGTTTTGTTTGATCTCATCTGTTAACATTTATTTTAAATGTAATTAAACATAGGCTGTGAATTAATCAAAATTGATCACTATTTCCAAAAATGACTGAAAAAATACCAAATAAAACAAAAGTAAATGAATGCCATCCTCCTTGCGATGATGCCCTGGGCAACTGCCATAAAGTCACATCAAGAAATGCTGCTGATCATTCCAATGATCCCAAATAGACTCACATTAGGCCACATGAAAGCAACTGAACCCAAAAATATATTAACCAGTATATAACTGCACTCTCACACAACACGCCTGCAGCAACAGTTAGGACTCCTCCCTCCCTTTTAAAAGCGTTTTTGCTTCCGAGGACATTGTGGTTGTAAAACCACATGCTAGTAGTCTGGCCCCGGTGTGATCAACCAGTTTCTGCGGGAATGTGACGGCNTGTGCGACACAACGAATCGATGACGCAATTCGTTGCCAACGCTTTTAGTAACCGATTTTCATCGAATTTATCGATTCGTTGTTGCAGCCCTAGCGCGCATCACCTTGTCCTCCGACGCACTGATCACTGATACGGCCGCCAAGCAGGGAGCGCTCCGCTGTTTTCGCGGTTGGTAGATCTGCTTCCTGAGCATGGCCACAGTAACAATCAGGTGTCGCCACCTCAAAAACTAATTTAACACGCGATTGTTCATGTCAGTTCATTTCCTTTAATGTTTTCTGTCTTATTTGCGCCTGATGCGTTTCGCTGCATGCTGTGGAGCGGGGCGCTGCGCGCATCACCTTGTCCTCCGACGCACTGATCACTGATACGGCCGCCAAGCAGCGAGCACTCCGCTGTTTTAGCGGTCGGTAGATGTTTTAGAACTGCAGTTCAAAGGTAACTCATAAGGTGAATATATATGAACCCAGGTAGTTTCTCTTTAGGACTGAGAGGAGATGCAGGAAGATAATAAACAGGCAGGACAGAAAAATTGTCAAATAAAAAGCTAGTTTTTGTACCTGGTGGTTGCAACAAACAGACACCACTGAAGGTAATCAGAAGTGAAGAACAGAAAATGAAATAATTATTTTAATGTTTAGAGCAGCAGGAACTCCGAGAGGCTGCAGGCGCATTAGTGAGTTTGTGGCCGCTGCGCAGGGGGAGGGGGGAGAGGGCTGAAGCAGAAACTACCGTTGTTAAAAGAAATGTGTTTAACTTTGAAAATGTGGGCGCAATTTTAATTGTCAAAAACTCCAGCGAACCATTAGTTCATTTTGCTCAAATAGAAATAGAGGCCTGCCTCTAATACTGGCCCTCCTTCCAATAAAGGCCTGCAGCTTGATGAGCTTGAGTCAAATACAGGCCCGGGCCTGTATTAGAGGATTTACAGTAATTAATTAGAAAATTTTATTTATGGTAAAAGGGTTTTCTTGTAATGAAACAAAGGTTTTTATTCAGTTACTCAAAGGTTGTTTTTGCATTTGAGTAAAAAGAAAATAACCTCCTGTGCAGATCAGGGAAATGAAAGAATGAAATGTTTGGCGCATGTGTTCAAACGTCATCTTTTCTGCTGTTGCTGCAATAAAAAAAGACACTAAACTGAAACAACAAACAGCAGAAAAAGACAGTTGCTGAGTTGGAGGGAAATATCAAAAGATGCTCTCAGCTGGAGTCTGACAAACTCAAGTAAAAATAGAAGGAAGGTCGCGGTTCTGACGCCTCCTGTCAAACTCCATGTTCAGTCTAGGAATTTCATCATCCTTAAAAACAGCCCCCCCCCCCACACACACACACACACGCGCGCGCTTCCTTTAGAGGTGTGTGAGATGCATCTCATACCCGTCTCTACACTTAGAAATTAAGCTAAGGTCCAATGACAAACTGAATGAAAACTGAAAAAGATTCATAACTTTAGTCCTTTTCACTGGACGTCTGAGTGATGCTTCACATGCTAGACGCGTTTTATCTCTTCCTACTGAGTGTTAAACACTGCTAGTGAAAGCTTTCTCCACAGCATGTCCAGTGGTCACAAAAATCACTATAAAATTGAAAGTTCACGTGTGATTTCGCCAGTTCACGCAGTACGCAAAGAGAAAGACAGCAGTATGTATCCAAAGGTATGTGGTTTGCTTCCTGTTCCATTTGCCTCAGCTACAGAGGTTTCACAAGTAACAATGACACTTTTATTTTACTAGATAAGCAACTCGAAATATGCTCATGACTTTTATTTTGAAAGTTTTGGGATGTCTTACAGTGCTTTAGCATTCAACTTCCTTTTTGTCCTTATCTGTGAACTGCTGAGCTTGACACGTTCTGGAAGAGTAGCACATAAAGTCAGGTTAGAATTATTCTTTTTTTTTAAATCATTTTTAATTAAAGGTGTGGAAACTAGGGATGAGCGAGTACACCACTATCTGTATCTGTATCTGTATCTGTTCAACCAACTAAATTATCTGTATCTGTATCTGTACTCGGAATGGGCGTGGCATAACCCGGACGTGGGCGTGGCTTACATCAATATATTATTTTAAGTCTGAAATTGATATGGATTGATCAGAAGTTGCTATGTGTATTGTTTTTTGAAAACTATTTACAGAGCAGCCTCAGAATTGAGATTAAATATTTTTGATCCCAATAGTATATAAACTATTACAGAACAAGTTTTTCAATAAAATCAGAACATTAAGTGCATGGATTAATACATCTGAACTCATGCAGTAGGAACTAGGAAATATGAAATGCTAGAACCAGACAAAACTTTATATATATTTTTTAATTTTTATTTGATTAAACTGATTTTTTCTTAACGTTCTTGGCATTTTCCCACACAAAGTTAAACAAAACAATGTTGATTAATGTGTGTGTGTGTGTGTGTGTGTGTGTGTGTGTGTGTGTGTGAGTGTGTGAGTGTGTGAGTGTGTGAGTGTGTGAGTGTGTGAGTGTGTGAGTGTGTGAGTGAGTGAGATAGAGATAGAGATCAAAAAAATAAAAAACCCGACCGGAGCGGAGGTGGTGACTAACACAGCACGTCAGCTCTGTCTTGTCAAATGCACCATGTAAGTTACAAAAAAAGTTACTTTAAATATTCAACCGAAAAAGAGGCGCGGTGAAGAAAACCTAGGGAAAACTGAAGAAACGTGAGAAAGTGAAGCAATCACAGCGAGATCCGTTACTGTCTGTGTGTGTGTGTGCGTGGATGAGCCGGACTGCGCTCCCGGCCGGCTGCAGTTTTGTGTGTAGGGAGGGGCGGGCGCTCTTTGTGACTGGCCAATCACAGAGCGTGAAGACAGTCAGTTACCCAATGAGGATTTTCCTTCAGCACGATTACAGATATTGACTCGTTTTACTCGTGTCATGCTCGTATTCGTCAAAAATGCTTTATCCGTACCGGATACTCGTCTGAAACGAGTATCCGGCTCATCCCTAGTGGAAACTAATCTAATAGATACATTAGCAGTGGTCTGAATGCCTTGCAAGTCATACTCTGGGCAAAAAAAAAGCCCAGAAACGCTGGCATCAGTACAGACAAGTCTGCCCCCTCAGAGGAAAGCTTAAACGGAAGATTTAGAGTCTTATTTCCTGATATTTGGACATCTCGCGTCTGACTGGAAAACAGCAACGCGACTCTACCGCTGATTCTGTTTGCTCTGCAACATGGATGTTATATCTCCACAAATAACACAAGTCCAGAGGAGCTTCTGCCCTGGGGTTGATTTACTAATGCTAATGGTTAGCTTCTGCTAGCTGAAATGTTCTCTGCTAATTTTGGATGCTAAAACAACAGTCTTCGTATGGGTGAGCCCCAGCGACCGCTTCATGTAGATCTGTCAGGGTTTTCAAATCCTAGAGTTTCAGCTTCTATTTCCAATCAGAAGGTAATGCACGACATAGGTGTAGGAGACTATTTTCATGTTCTGCCTGCATAAAAAACTCAGTGACAGATTGTAATCAGAAATAATCATTAAAAGGGTTTTTTTCAGTGAACCAAACCTTTAAATTATCTGAGTAATCTGAACCTTCGCTGAGCTCAATGAGAAAAACATTTGAAATGAGTAAATTGACAATTGTACAATTTTACAGATGGGTGACACAATGCTGGTATTTTCATTTCATCAAAAACTATACCCCTATTGCAATTCTATACTCAACGTTTCATTAGAGTCTGGATTAACAAGCCTTTCAACCACCTCAAAAATTAACCGACTCCTTCAGAGTCCCTTGACTTTAATTAGGGATCTTAAAATCCGGGAAGCAGCTGTTTTCGCTTCACATTTATAATACAGGAAATGTACCAACTCTGGTCCGTGCTATTTTTGGCTTGCATATGCTCTTATCTCTTACCCAGGATATTATCAGATGTGTGTGTGTGTGTGTGTGTGTGTGTGTGTGTGTGTGTGTGTGTGTGTGTGTGTGTGTGTGTGTGTGTGTGTGTGTGTGTGTGTGTGTGTGTGTGTGTGTGTGTGTTCAAGTTCAAGCAGGTCTTTAACCTTCATTTTTCCCGTGGGAGCTCTGCAATGCTTCCAGGCGACCTGGGACTGCTGGAGCTGCACACGCCGACGTGCACGGATTCATTGGTTAAAGTTAAAGTCCCATTAGTTGTCACACACACTGATGTGTGTGCGAAATTTGTTCTCCGCATTTGACTCATCCCCTGGGGGAGCGGTGAGCTGCAGACACAGCTGCGCTCGGGAACCATTTGGTGGTTTAACCCCCCAATCCAACCCCCTTAATGCTGAGTGTCAAGCAGGGAGGCATTGCGTCCCATTTTTTCAAAGTCTTTGGTATGACCTGACCAGGAATCGAACCCTGATCTCCCAGTCTCAGGGCGGACACTCTACCACTAGGCCACTGAGCTGGTCAGTGGTGTATATTTATGTCCGCAGAGGACAGGAATCGCCGTGAACAACCATGTGGACACTTCTCACAGATACAACACGCCTCTCTTCAAGGAAACCAGCCGCTCGTCTTTGATTCTAAATATATTCGGTGGCGTTTATTTACAGAGCCAGAGATCGACTCTTATCAGGATCGTCGAAAATATGAAGTTATTTTTTATCTTATCTTGCACATTTTTATGTCCTCCCATCAGGAAAACTCTTCAAAATAAATGATACAATTCCTGTTCAGGAACCAAGAACTCTCAGTATGCTCCCGCACAATTGTTTGAAACTGGAACAAAGGAAGAGAGTGAATAGACTACATTTATCAGACTGTCAGAGTTAATAAATAAAATGAAAAAAGCTTTTGTTTTCCTGTTTTGGCCTTCCTTTTCCCATCTCCTATCCTCACTCCCTGCTCCTCATACAAGTGGGAGTTTGTTGTTGACGAATAATCATAATTTGATAACTGTCCTGTGTTTCTATGGAGCTTGTAGCATCAAAACTCAATTTATTATGTCTGTTTGTCAAACAAACACTCAGAAAAACAGACACCATGTAAAATCTTTAGTTTCTCTTCAATGGTCTTGGCACACATCCATGAAAGTTGTGCATTCATTCTGTAACTTGTCAGTTTATGTTGTTGTGTAAACTTATTAGGTTAAAATCAATAGAATATACAGCATGAAGATGGTTTTAATGGGTTTTTAAAAGCTTTCAGGGGGTGGAACATGGCAGGAAGGCAGGAAATCAATACAAAATGTGCTGATGACACCACATATTTATGAAAAGTGCAAAAGTTCAGATGAAACAAGATCTTTCGTGTCAGTTTTGGTCCATATTTCAGGCGAAGTGCAAGCACGCACACATAGTAAAAACATCAATAAGTTCTTACCTAGATTTCAGGACTGTCCAAATGTAAGCAGCATCCCAGCAGAGCCAGACAGAAAGCAAGGAAAGTCCAAATCCAGGTACAGGAAGAGGGGGAGGGGGAGGATTAGTCCAAACTCCAAAGGAAGTTTCAATCCCATTTAGCTTGAGTGTTTATAAAATAGCTGGGGAAAAAAGAGAAAGAATACAAAATCAGTGTTTTTTATATCTTGAACTAGATTGAGCGTCAGATGTAGGCAAGTTTTCCTGAGAACTGGGACACACTGAGATCGGAATACAGCATAGTGGAAGATCAGGTTCTGGTAGGAGTCGCACCGAAGACATGAGAGCCGGACTGATAGAGCCACAGCGTCAGGCCAACTGTCACAATCCTACATTTCATCTAATATATTTAATTTTGGGTTCTTTTGAATATTATTTGAATTTTAACTACAAAGAGTTCACATTATAAACTATTCAGATTGGTTTCCACATAACTTGGTCACTCATGCTAGGATAATATTTGCGTTTGCAAATCACAAGTCTTCAAAACGTGTCAGATTAGATCATATAACTGCTTCATGAGATACCAACATATTCATGATATGAACCCAAGTTATTCACACATGATCCTGTACACATAAAGTCAAAGTCCCATTAATTGTCACACACACTCATGTGTGCAAAATTTGTTCTCTGCATTTGACCCATCCCCTGGGGGAGCAGTGAGCTGCAGACACAGCCGCGCTCAGGAACCATTTGGTGGTTTAATGCCCCCAATCCAACCCCTTAATGCTGATTGTCAAGCAGGGAGTCTTTGGTATGGCCCGATCAGGAATCGAACCCTGATCTACCAGGCTCAGGGCAGACACTCTACTACTAGACCACTGAGCTGGTTTACCTAACATTACAGCTAGTATCGCACAAGGCGGTGACTGGCATGTTTTACAACTGGCATTTGCCAAAGAATGTCCAAAATATATTTGACTAAAGTTCTCAATCTTTGTGACACTGTTGCATGGCTTGCTTTAAACATCTATGGTACGTTCTTACTGTGTTGCTTTTCTAACGGCATTGCTGGTTCTTTTTTTAAAACACAAAAGTTTTCTTTTTTACCTTGCTGACAGTTTTGTTCGCGGCTGTGAACTTCGTCAGAGCGGACGCTGATGGTGGTGTCACTTCTCTGCTGCCCGCAGATAAACGGAGTGGGAAGTGACGCCACCATCAGCGTCAGCTCTGAGGAAGTTCGCAGCTGCGAACCAAATGGTCAGCAAGGTAAAAAAGAAACCTTTTCTTTGTTTTAAAAAAGAACCAACAGTGCAATGGCTCGCTTAAAAGTAACTGCAATATTGAACATTTTGAAAACATTTGAAAAATAAATATTCTCACAAAACATTGAAACGTCATTGCATGTCAAAAATCCATCTCAGACGTGTCTCAATTTCATTTTCCTTAGTCAGGAAGTGCAAGAAATAGGTGACAACTGAGTGTTGTGACCAAATCGGGGGTAAAATGCTAAATGAGAAATAATTGGAAAAACTTCACAAAAAAGTCAGATTCAATTCACTGACTTAAACACACTGATGAGATCCATTGATCCTGGATGAGCCCCCATTTATGTTACGACTCGGCTCATGGGACTGCCACATAAAGTTACGATCAAACACATTTTTGCAACATACACATTTTCTAGTTTTTCTAGTCAACTATGAGACAATTTGTCCTGAGATGATTCTTTCCCAAAGCATAAATGTTCTTCCACTATATCTTCTCTACTGAATGCCTGCTGCAGAACTCTTCTCCACAGCTCATAAAAGCCCCCATCTCAGAAAAACAGACCTGTTCAGTCAAGAAAGTTTTTGGCACATTAAGTCTCATTTCAATAACCTAGGTTGCATATTGTTACAGTATTTGCATAAAAAGTTTGGTCACATGGGAGAAACGATAGGTAAATCTAAATGTGTTTCCAAAATGTATCCAAAAGAGCCACCTGGAGAGCTAAATAGGATGAGGGAATAAGGTGTGCCTAATTTCTTAATCATTTTACAGGAAACGTTAAAATTTCCTGAATTTCACATTTCTTGCATAATATTTCAGTGTTTTGTTGGCAGAAAGCAGTTGTGCTGCTGTGGTACTTCACTCTAATTAGCTGCTCAATAGGACAAATAATAAATTGCACTTTGTTTCAACATCTCATTACAGTAGGGCTTATTGAGAATTAATGAAAGAGAACAATTCTGTGAAGATTGTGACCCACAGATAACCCACAATCATACGAGTATCACAGCAAAACGAGTTTAAAATGCCGTGTTTCACATTCTGTAGCTCAGACTGACGGCTCTAACACTCATGATTCTCTAACGTTTTTCCATTTCCCCACAACATCATTTCATTTTGTTTTTCTTTGTCAGCAAAAGTGAGAAAAAATAAAACTCCCAGGATGAACACACTCAGTTACTTCTTACCGAGTCTGTGAGTTCTAGATTTATCATAAAATTTTTGCTTAAATGACAGCTGACGGGGGAGCTTCAGTACGCCATTACCCAGCAGCCCCTGCTGCGTATCCCTGACACGTGAGCTCACAGGGAGAACCGGGTCGGCTCATTAATGACCCGCAGCTACAGTCTGAAATGTGCTTTATGTTTTCACGCAGAAATTCACAGAACAGCCGAGTTGAGACCAAATCAATTTGTCTCTATTAAAATCTTGTACACACACACACACACACACACACACACACACACACACACGCTGCTCGAGCATCCCGCCACCATGAGAACCTCACAGAGAGACTGCTGTAAGAAATAAAAGATTCTTACAAGTAAAAGTAAAATAAAGTGAGCCTTTACTTTTCAAATGAAATGAGTGATTTTAGAGAAATCCTCTCTTTTAAATCATCTACTAATTTAAGGGCTTTTGTGTTTTCCCACCAAAAAGAATCAAATGAATCAAGCTCTCAAAACACCATTAACACTAATAATATTCACAATCTGGATGGTTTCTTTAACCTGTTATTTTGATTATTTTGAGTTTGTGCTGTACTATAATTCTATTTAGAGACACTAATTTATAACAAGTCTTGAGTTTCAATCAGCGTTTTAAACATGATTTTGTCAAGTTATGTATTTAAAAGAAAACTTCTGCTTTATGGTTTTAAAGGACCTATATCTTGCTATTTACACCTTCCAGAGCAACGCTAGACACAATATTTTATACAATATCATAATATTAGCACTATGGGTGATCATTCTTTATGAAATCCTGTTCTCTTAGGCATTTAAGGATGACTCTCTCAAAACATTGCTTTATGTGTGATGTCAACGCAATAGGCCTAAGATTGAACAACGTACAGCCGACACCTGTTTTCTTAGGGATAGGCACAAGACAAGAAGTTTTCCACATTACAGGAATTTTAGCAGCAGACAAGGACAACATGAAAATGTAGTGAAAGACAGCTGCAAGCTGGTCTGCACATAACTTTAAGGGTGCGTGGATGGACACCATCAGGGCCTGCTGCCTTGTTAGGCGTTAGCTGACTAAACTGCTGCTGGACATCTTCAACACTAAAGCTAATCTGTGGGCATGCATTCTCAACCTGATCTGAGGCAAGTGCCGATTTAAGTTTGTTGTGTTCATGGTTCACCTCATTCACATCCATCCCAGTGCTGTGTAAACCTGTCTTACCCCCATAACCAGTCATGGTTTTCATCCTGTCCCAAAGACACTTGGAATTAGAACCATCAATAGAGGTTTCAATCTTATCTTTATATTGCCGTTTACATCGTTGGATCAGAGTTTTAAGCTCCCTTTGTGCCATCTTAATTTGCACTACTATAAAAAGCAAGCTTTTTCCTCATAATTGCTGCCTTAACACTCCGCTCTCTCGGTCTGCTAGGCAACAGCGTCTGTTACATTTTTCAAACAGGAAGTGGGAGTGGAGTAATACTCTGGTAGGGGGTGACTTGCTCTTTCAGCAGATATGTCCCACTCAGTGTTCTAAAGAACTACTACAAAGTCAAAAGTGGGCACTTTCAAGGTGTGAGTAACTAGTTTAATCAATGCATTTGCAGTTATCTCTGGTAGGAAAGAATGCCTTGCAAACTGTACTCAAAAAAGAATGGTCAAGTCTACTGCTGCAGATGGTGGCAGCATACAGCAGGATTTGGAGTCTTATTTCTTGATATTTGGACACCTGGCCTCTGATTGGATGACAACAACGTGACTCTACCACTGACTTGCAATGTGGATGGTGTATCTCCACAAATAACACAAGCCTGGAAGAGTTCTGCTGGGTGGTGGTAATGCTAACAGTTAGCTTATTCTAGGTTAGCTTATACGAGTCAGGATGTTATCTGCTGTGTGCTCAATCTACGTGCATGTGCGAGTGTGTGTTGTGAAGTAATGAGAGCATTAGCAGGGTACAAACACGAACAATTAAGCTTTGTTCCAGATGATCCTTTAACAGCTACCGTTACACTCCATTATTTTCCATACAATGAAGAAGTCGGAGTTTAAATATGACGTGAATTTAGTTGAAATGTAGGTAAAACCTCCACTAGAGTTAAATAAAGGCTTTAATTGTGTGACAAGTTAATAAATCAAAGTAAAATCATGAAATGTGCCATTTAAATTTATTTAATGTTCAAAACCAATTTCATTCCCAAAGTCAAACAAATGCTTGTAAACATTGAGCATAAATCAACCTTTTATTTCTTACTTATTCACTAAATCGTTTCAGCTTCATTGGTAAGTAACTCAGTAAGAACGCATCTGCAGAGAAAGGGAAAAAAAACACTGCATCTCCAAAATGCTGGCAGCAAGTGGCTCAAAGAGACTATCAGGAGCTGTGCATCAGAGCAGAACTGACCAAAGATGTTCTGTCATAATATCTGCAAATGAAGTGACATTATTATCTGACTGCAGTCCAGATAAGTGACTCCTGCATCCCAGTCAGCAGTAAGGTCTGGAAGCCATTAAGCGGTTTAGATGTGGGCCGCAGGACTCAGTCGTGTCACTAATGTGATGACAAAGAGCCTGCAGAGGTGTGCAGCGTGAGGAGGGGAGCTGACTTATGGTTGACAATGGCCAGTAGATTAAAAAAAAAGGAAAAGGGTATAGACCGAGAGAGAGAAACTGGTCAGCAGGGAAGAAATTCTAATTTTTTTTAACTTAGAAAGCTGAGCCTGACTGAAGGAAATGATAAAAGAAAATAGTTTTTGCAAAGTGAAGAGAGTGGAGATGAGGAAACCTGCTGGAAGCTTTCAGTCAAGTCCTCTCTTCATGCAAACATGGCAGCTGAATCAGATTTGATTGTCATTTGATTGCCAGCTTGCGGCGCTGAATGTTCCCAGACCATTATGTTCGTTCTGAACCAGACTCGATAAAAACAGCTGTCCTTGCTTCACTTAGAAACACACTGCTAGCTTCAAATCGAACGTTAAAATGTCCAATAGTGAGCTGGAGGAAGCAGAAGGCTCTAAATCCACCAATAATACCGGTTTTTATTTGAAATCTCATGAACATTACTTTGTCAGTAAACAGCAGCAAACCCAAGTGTAAATTGGCACCAATGGAAAATCAAACATGTCATAAATCCTGTGAATAACTCAACAGAAAAAGTAACCAGAAATGTTTCATCACTTTTATCCTTACAAACCATCAGCATAAACTAAACGGTGATCAAATTAATAGCCTGATGTTTTCTTGAATACTAAAATTACTTTGGACCATTGTCTTGTTTTTATACAGGCTTTTAGGTCCCATTCGCTGTGTCAGAGCTTGGTCAGTGTTGAGGGGATTCGTTATTTAGAGTTGGGCATCGAGCATCGATTGGAACCAGTTCCAACTGTTCATATTTCCCGGAATCGCTCAACGTTTTTTATTTCGATTGCTAGTTTCGATTCCTAGAATGCCGACAGAAGAGGAGTCCGCGGCCGATCTCCGTGAAAAGTAAACGGGATCTGCAAATTGTGATCAATGCTTTTCAGAGCTGATCACACCAGCTGTCTGTGTGCAGCACTGAGTCCCCCCTCCCCCCACCCGGATATAAACAAACGTGTCTGCCGAACTTTTACTCTGTAATGTAAATTTTCATTCCTGCAGCGTAGAGGAAACTTGTTAAAATGTGTCAACACGGTGGATTTAATAGAAGCTTTAAAGAACAAACTCTGGACGGTGTGGCGAGTTTGTCTCACTGCAGAAATAAAAATAAACACACGGAGTGTCAGCAGTTAGACACGTGAGCGTCAGAAGGCTGAACAATAACCTGTACAATAATTAAAGTCATCATGCTAGAGAAGCTTCTCTGTGGTGGACCACACCATTTTCTGCCACAATAAATAATTATAATAATAATAATAATAAATCACACACAAAGTTGTGAACATTTTAATTTCCTTTCTGAACTATTTCTGTTGAGTTTTAATGTTTAAATCTGTTAAGATTGTTACTGACAGCAGCTACGTTTAAGTTTCATTTCCTGTTCTGACTGAAGCTGCTGCAGCATGGAGGTGTAGTTCTCAGTCATCCTGGACTTGATCATCCTGAGAGTTTTAGCTGAAAACAGCTGGACGTTTCTGGATGTGTTGGAGACATTTAGCCTCTCATCCCAGAGGCTTCTTCCAGACTTTGGTTGTGGTCAGAAACAAACACACTGGTTGTGCTGCAAGTCTTTTTCTTTTTGTCTCCAAAACATGTTTCTGTCTAAATGAAGGTGATGTTGTTGTTCATAGAATTAAAATTCATGTTGAAGTTAAGATTATTTCATCAAGTAGGACCTGTGGTTAGCCGGCTCATGTAAAACATGTCATGTCTTCAAAGAATCGGAATTGGGAATCGATAGGAACCGGAATCGAAACGAGGAATTGGAATCGGAATCGTTCCAAATCAAACAATGCCCAACCCTAGTTAAGGTGGCCTGAGGATCGGGTTTCTGCTTTTTGCAGATGATGTGGTCCTGTTGGCTTCATCAGAACGTGACCTCCAGTTTTGTGTGAGTTGAGAATCAGCTCCTCTAAAATTAAAACCATGGACCTGAGTTGGAAAAGGGTAGAATGCCTTCTCCAGGTCAGGAATGAGGTCCTGCCTGAAGTGGAGGAGTTTAAGGTCTAGTCCACACGTAGCCGGGTTTTTTTAAAAACGAATATCCGCCCCTCCAAAAACTTGCATCCACACCACCTCGTTTTCAAAAAAACTCTGTCCACACGTACCCGGATAAATACGTTGTTAAGGACATGCCAGACCTGTAGGCGGCAGTACTTCCCCCGTTCTTAACCTCGTCCATCGTCTGTGGTCTTCCGCAAGGAGCAGTAATTCTGCTTGCAAAGACAAACAAGCAAAAAGCGCTTGGACAATTGATAAAGCGAGCGCAGCTCCGAGGGCATCCATGCTGTCGGCTAGTGTAAACACAGGTCGCACACGTGATGTCAGCATTTTTTTGTCGCAGAAAGTGACGTTGCGGACCTTAAAACTCCGGTTTTGTCTGTCCACACGCAGACACCCAAGATGGAGAAAACGCAGATCTTCACTTTGGCCGGAGTTTTTAAAAAGATCCGTTTTCGTGTGAAAAAAACTCTGTTTTTGTGTGGATGACAGGCCAAAACGTAGAAAAATATCTAAGTTTTGGCAGATCCCCGGCTACGTGTGGACAGGGCCTAAGTATCTCAGGGTCTTGTTTACAAGTGAGGAGAACATGGCATGAGAGATTGATAGGCGGACTGATGCTGTGTCTGCAGTGATGTGAGAGTTGCACCAATCTGTCATGGTGAATAGAGTGTTGATCTACACTCCTACCCTCCACTATGGTCACAAGCATGGGTAGTGACCAAAAGAACAAGAACACTGATACAAGCTGCCGAAATGAGTTTTCTCCACAGCGTGGCTGGGCTCTCCCTTAGATTTAGGGTGAGAAGCTCAGTCATCAGCTCTGAGTAGTCAGTTGAGGTGGCTCGGGCATCTGGTTAGTATGTCTCATTGGCTGGCTTGGGAACAGCTTAGGATTCCAACAGAGAAGCTGGCCTAAGTGGAGAGGGAAGTCTGGGGCTCTTTGCTCTGGATCAGGCGTGGGGAACCCTGGTCCTCGAGGGCTAATATCCTGCATGTCTTTGCTCCAACACTTCTGAATCAGTGGTTGATTCACCTGTGCAGCAGCTCACCAGGCTCTGCAGAAGCCTGTTAATCACCTGCTGATTCAAATCAGGTGTGTTGAAGCAGGGTTGAAACTAAAATATGCTGGATAGCGGCCCTTGATGGACCAGGGTTCCCCACCCCTGCTCTAGATGCTGAAACGCACAACTGACCCCAGATAGGCGGACGAAATCGAATGGATGGATAGATGTCTTGTTTTAAATGGTCCAGAATCAGCTTTTACTCCTGCAACACGAGGGCCATTCACTTTTTATTTTGCCTTTGTTTAGTTTTCCATTTTCAAAGAAAGCACATGATCTAATTCTAATGTACATGTCTGAGTCCAATAAGGGAGTTTCTTGAACATGGTATCAGTTTGACATTTTTCCTGCATTAATATTCTACTAAAACATTAATGTCAAACTTGACATGATACTAAGCATCAGTAAACATAAGGAAAATGCAAACATCTATTGGCTGACAGATGTGAAGCTAAATACCCAAAACAAGTCAGAAATGGCTCATAAACAATGTTTAGCTTGTCACAGTAAAGAATTGGATGCATAAAAACTGTTAAATGGATGAAAAAGGCTTCTAACCCCACACGCTGTGACACACTGCTGCTGTCCTGACAGGAAGGTGGTTTTCTGCTGCCAGATGAATAGAAAGAATTCATTCCAAACTCCACCAGCAGACTGAATCTAATCCAAAGCATGAAAAGCTGCAGGGATCCAGCACAGTTCCACCCAGTCCTGCTTCACGCTCACACACTCTGCAGCCTCTGTGGGTTAATAAGTGTAAATCTGCCGCCTGTGTGTGCAGGAAACCTGTCAGATCTGTCACCTCGTGCAGATTAACAGGACCGTCGTTGCACCCTCAGTGGGTTAATACACACGCTCACAATGCGTTCCACGTGCTGCAGCTTTAAATCTGACCAATCACTTTCAGCATATAGTGCACGACACACACACACACACACACACACACAAAATGTTTAGTTCAACCAAATTTTAAAACAAAACATTTTAAAGAATTTACATGCAAAAATGTGGGCCAACCAATTTACCAGGTGGATTAATTAAAGAACATTTCAATGTCAACAAGAACTATAAGCAATAAATACAAATAACAGAAAGAAAAACAGAAAGAAATGAAAAATAAATAAGTGATTTTATAAGTAGGTGATTAAGTTTCTACAGTTTAATGAACTGACAAACAGGTGTGTTGGAGCAGGGAACCCATTACTCTAAAACATGCTGATAGCTGCACCATGGACCAGGGTTACCAACTCCCGACTTAGTGAAGCATTTGTAATTTTTTATGCATCATTTTAGAATGACATGGAGGAAGTAGAAATTAAATATTACCTCCATGTTCTAACTGGTAAATTTTTACTCTAAATAAGGAAATGTAATCATATTTAAGAATATCTGTCTAAATTTACGCAGTGCACTTTTTTGCATATACATTTTTGGGGCTTTTTAGACAAAAATGTTCTTGATCGTTTGTTTTTGTAGTTTGTTACCTAAATAATATAAATGTCAAATATAATCGTCCAATGTTGGCCTAAATGTAATATTGTAAATAATCAAAATTGACTTTTATTCTTTTAATGACAACTTTTACACACATATTATACATCAGACTTTTCAGCTACTTCGTTCTCTCATTTTTAGGTGGTGAGCGGGCAATTTTGTTCAGTCTATATCAGTATCAGATATTACAAGTTAGACTATATCTGATTTACGTACAAAAATTCAAGTATTGGATATCCCAGCAAATACTGTGCTTCTGCTGTGTGGTGGAGTTGCTAATGCTAGCAGTTAGCATCTACTAGTTGAGACATTCTCTGCTGTATGATGGACGCTTAACCAAGTCAACAGAGCCCAGATGGGTGAGTCCATGAATGTTCAGTGACAATGTGACGTAGATCTGTCAGGGTTTTCAAATCCTAGAGTTTCACCATCTTTTTTCCACCAGGAGCTAATGCAGGAGAACGGTGTAGGAAACTATTTTCATGTTCAGCCTGCATGTTAAACTCAGAGTGATTAGAATCAGAAATGATTAAACATGTTTTTTTCAGTGAACC
Source organism: Nothobranchius kuhntae (assembly GCA_006942095.1). Lineage (NCBI taxonomy): Eukaryota > Metazoa > Chordata > Actinopteri > Cyprinodontiformes > Nothobranchiidae > Nothobranchius > Nothobranchius kuhntae. The sequence continues at coordinate 224,632 of SSNQ01034265.1, forward strand.
ACACCTTTAATGGCCTAAAGATAACCAAGGCACTATAAGAATAATGCATTGAGACACCCAGATTTTATTCTGTCTGAACCATATTGGGATAAAATGACAAAATAAACAAAAATCTACATCTATATTGATAGAGAACACAATACAAGAGCCCAAAAGTAACCACAAAAAGGAAAATGTACTACAAATATACAGAAAAAAAAAACAAAGCAGCTAAGGAAAGGCACAGGGCAGGAAACAACACAATGCAAAGAAGAATGATGGGAACAAACACAATTACATAGAAAACCATCAAAGTATAACAAATGTCACAAAAGTGACAATATGGCAGACGAGAGCTGAAACATCCATAAATGGGTTTAAACTACTATAATCTTTATAAAACACACAACTATGTTCTCCATTTGCATGTTTACCTCCATGTGGGAGGGAAGGCCTTCAACACGTCTCTGATCGGCTCATAAACATCTTTTAAAAGCGAAACAGAGTCCTACAAAATCTGTGAAAATAGAAATTACTATTTTTCTCTCATTTATGGCAAACAGTGAACAGATGTCACCAACAATTTTAATCACATTAGATTGTTCTCTTGTTCCTAGTTTCTTGTAACAAGGCAACCTTTGATCTAATGAATCAAAGGCGGATTAAATTAAAAGCATTGGTTTTGAATCTGCTGTTCCGATATAAATTGGACTTTTTACTTTTTGTGATAGTGAGTTGGTGCTATGCAAATGAACTGAATGCCCTACAACACCATGAAGACCAATTTTGAACAAATGCATTTTGCATATTCTGACCATAAAACAGGTGAATCTAGAGTAGCTTATTAGGCACAAAGGAGATTACAAGTAAACGGGTTAATCCGACTATTGCTGCTTGTGTGGGGGTGTACACTGATTTTTATACCCACTGGTGTCATTTTGGGAGGATTTCTTGGAACAAATCTATAACATGTGTGTTTCAACTAGCTGGTGCTTAGGAAAGACCAGAGCCAACTCTGGAAAAAGTCATAAAAATAACACCAGAGGGAGGAAGCTGCATATTAAAACTAGACATGTGCATCTTAGAGAATCAGTTGTTTTATGTTGTCAACGTGTAAGCTTCTCTACAAGTGCCTAATGTTTAGGAATGCACAAAACCCTAACCCTGCTTGTTTTTTCAATACATGTGTAGGGATGTCTAGGGGGAAGAAAGCAGCAGGATTTGAGTCTTACTCACTATTATTGATGCTGTTCGAGCATCTCGCTGCTGATTGGTTGAAAGCAATGCATCAGACTCCAATTTCTTTGCAACGCTGATGTTTTATCTCCACAAATAACACAAGCCTGAAGGAGTTCTGTTGGGTTGTGAAGTCGCTAATGCTAACAGTTAGCTTCTGCTAGCCGAGACATACTCTGTTCTCTCAGCTCTTCAAGATCGCGAGCCATGATGGACGAGCCCATCAATACTAATTATTTTGTGTGACGTAGATCTAAGTAGCTTTTCTAATCTGACCATTTACCTGTCTATTCTGTCGATGTCTAATGCATGGAATAAAATTGGAAGATTGATATGTTTAGCCTGCATGGTAAGGGGGAACCAGGCTAGTCTGGCATACTTTTAGCACCTCCTAGTGTCTGTAGAACCAAAACTCTCACTGTGCGTTCATCTTTTTAACACCTCAATCCAAAAGCGGAAACGTCTCCCCAGCCTTCCTTAGTGTCTACAGGAGGGATTCATCCCTAAATTAAACAAATCAGCTGTGCTCATGATCCAAAACCTGCAAGATACATGCTGGAAGCAGACTGCAGCGCCAGGTATGTCAGCTCATTTTTTTCTAAGACCCAACAGAGCGGCCCACCAGGCTGAAGTTGTAAGTGGAATATTCTGGCCACAGAGGGCAATGGGGGCTGGCCGGCCTTTCATTAACTCTGTAAAGGCTCATTTTAGCAAAAGCTGGCTCAATAAAATAATTTAAAATATGAAAAAGTTGAAACGCATCCCTTTAAACGTTTATTTATTTATATTTTAAATTGACAGGTAAAAATGGTTTCTCATTGAACTTGGTCTTTAATGGAATAAAACTAAAATATAAAACAAACAAATGTATGAAAAAGAATCAAAACACACAAAGCTGGAGTATAAAATGTACTGCGGCAGTCTTGCACATATTTGGAAGTGAGGAGATCCTGAAAGCTTGGAGGTCAACACACACACACACACACACACACACACACACACACACACACACACACACACACACACACACACACACACACACACACACACACACACACACACACACACACACACACACACACACACACACACACACACACACACACACACACACACACACACACACACACACACACACACACACACACACACACACACACACACACACACACACACACACACAGAGAGAGGCACCCACACACAGGTCAGCCAAATGTGGTTGTAAGCTCTGAAAGTGATTTTCAGAGCATTTGACATTCCAAAACACTGAAAATTGAGCCAAGAAAACATGTTGAAACAAATACAGGTGGCAGCATTTCTGATGAAAAACAGGCTTTTTGAAGGAGAGCAGCACCCTGAATAACTCGCATTCCTTTTGTCTCTTAAACAAACCTCTCTGCACAGCAACATCTTTATCTCCTACATGTTTTCCCTGTTAAATCAGTATTTGGGTGCACTTCAGAGAACGGCATCATAGATGTAGCTGGTCAGCCATGAATTCCAGGTAACAGTCCTCCTCTTACAGGGCATGTTCGCTCAACGACTCTAGATGCACCAACGTCGAAGCTAATAAATTAACACAGCTTCTGTGATCGGTCTCTCAGATCTGAAAGAAGCAGCAGCTGCTGACTGAGCAGAAAAAGCACCACAAAGGAAACCTTTCTGCTTTTAAAGTAAAGGGCTGATGAGGTGTATGGACGCCTGCCTTTCCCGTGACCTTGAAGAAGAATAAAAAAAAAAAACATCCTAAAGTAGAGATGGGAGGAAAAGAACGTTTAGAATCAACCAGCGAACACTGTTTCGAAAGGCCAGTTAATTCATTCTTGCCCTTTGTGGCCAGGAAAAAGCAGTTTTCCTGAATCATAACAGAAGATTCCCCATAAAAATGTCAGGGACAGTTTCTCATTGGCTCCACAGGATGGATGCAATCACCCCTTTATTTTTTTAGAGGCTCTGCGTGCAGCAGGACAGATCTCCACCGCCGCGCGTAAAGGTCAGACAAATGAAATCACAGAGAGCTGCGGGACATGTGTCGAAGTCAGACGTTCACCGGCTCCCTCTAAAGACATTTCATCCATCTTCATCTCAGAGGCGTGATTTGCTTGAGTCCTGGGTGATGCTGGGCAGGGTGAGATGGAGAGAGGGACCTCGGGGCAGGGATGTGGAACGAGTACAAAAAACAGGACAACAAGAAAGAGGAAGAAAGAGAGGATAGATGTCTGTGTGTGGGAGCGCAGACAGGCAGAACATGAAAACAGAGAAAGGGAGACGGCATGACAACAAACCTACAACCCAAAATAGGTTAAAAAAAAAAAATCATCAAGAGCAGTCACCCTGCGGCTCCTGGTCTCTTTAACGGTGGGACAGGACATAGCTTTTTTAAACCACTGTACTGTGTCTATAACATGATGTAATTTATAGTAAATTAATCATCATTAGTCACCATGGAAAAGGGAAAATGTGCACATTTATGTATTTGCTTGTATTTTTGTGCACTCAATCCTTAAAAATCTGTTTCGGAAACGACAACTGTTGGAGTCGACCCAATTCAAGATGGCCGCAACAGCCGAAATGAAGAGGGCTAAACGTTGGTATTGTAGAAGCACATCTGATATCCTTGCACAACCCCAACTCTTAATGCAGACAAAACTAAGACGATCTTTAATTTTGGCGTGAAAGGCAGAAAAGGACGGAGATTCCTGTAGGGAACTTTATTTACTGAGTAAAACTTTTAAATGTTTAAGCTTTATTCTGCCAGACACACTGACATCTGGTTTAAAGACATTTATAATCATGAAAAAGTTCACTTACTTGAACGAGTGCATATACATTTATTTAGCAGTCTATAGCATTTATTTTTTAAGTATTTGAATCATTCATTTCCTTGAATGTTTTCGCGTTCCATCCGCGAGCCGCATCACCGCACGGAAAGTGAATGCGTCAAGCATAAACCAAGCTTTATCTGGTGTGGTTGATCTTGGCCTCTGTTGCTCTGGTGTTCAGGGCCTGTTCCTGTGCAGCCATGATGAGTGCCTCTGTGCTGTCCTACAGACCAGCTCTCTAGCCATTGGTAGGTTTTCTTGAAATCACCAACTGTCTGTTAGATAGGGTTAACTCCTAATAGGGATGGGTACCTTTGACATTTGAATCGATCCGGTACTAATTCCCGGTACCTACGAATCGATACCGGTACTTAACGGTACCAATTTTCGATACTTTTGAGTGTTTAATATTTTTAGTTCTCTTTTATAATTAAATATATATTTTTCTCAATATATAACATTATTTGATAAATATCACAATAAATAACATACAACTGTTTGTATTTTAACATCGTCCTTGTAGTTTTATAAACTGATAATTAAACTGAAGCAAAAATCTTTACTGTGAACTAAATTTACTGTGTATCTTCATTCCTTTGGCCATCCTTTTTCAATTGATTTTTCCTACTGGGAAGTTAGAATTTCCGAGGAGAAAGCAAACGCACCATTAGTGAAATGGAAGCTAACAAACCAAGCTAACGTTATCTTAAACATTTTATTTACCTACCGGAGCAGATTAAGATGAGGATGTCTCACTTACATGTGCAGCTGTCTAGGCAAGTTCTCGCTGTGATGGACGGGTACCGAAACGAGGCACCGTTTCAAATGAAGTGAATCGGTGCTCGGTCGGTACTATGGAATTCGGTCAGTACCTTAAAAAGTACCGAATTCGGTACCCATCCCTAACTCCTAACCCTAAATAGGGTTCAGGATTGGGGGTTAGCCCTAACCCTAAATCCCATTTAGGGGTTGTCCTCCCATGATAAACATTAATTAAAACTCAAAAGAATAAAAAAATGTGAAAACAGATTAAATTTAATTAATTCAAATGAATAATACTAAAAACATCAAATATTACAGGTAAAAAAAACATAACGAGACGAAACCTGGACAGATGGCGACACAGTCAAGCCATCTGGACTTCTTGACCAATTAAAGATGAAAGTTGTTTTTTTTAATGAAAAGGCGCCCATTGTTTCCAGCTACACCATTAGAAGAGGTGAAATGGTGCAACTTCACCAGTGTGGACAGCCACCACCGCTAAACGTTTGTCTCTCTCAACTTTTATCCCCAGGCACCGACACCTCAACAAGCCTTTTTCCGTCAAATTGTCTACAAGTGTAATGTTAACAGGACTTCAGCAGTTGTATTTAAAGAGGTAGCCAAAGGTGGGTAGTGTTATTAAACAAATGTCTGTTTTAACAGATATTCTAATGTTTTGGCAAAAATTCAATCATTCAATTAAACATCCAGGACAATCATGACATATTTCTAACAATTCCCACAGAAGTTGGCAGTATTGTCACATAAAAATGCATACGTGCCAATATTTGGGAGAGCTCTGCATAGTGTGGCACAAAAACACAACAAACACTATCCCCGGGCAAAGCAGGAGCGATGATAAATGAGGAGGAAATTTAAATGATGCCCCGCAGTGTGAATAACTCTTCTAAATCTTAGAGGTTTCAGCTCCTGCATCCATTGCTCCGTCTCCCTCGATGCTCCAAACAAACCACGGCAGAGCTGATGAGACGTTCACAGGCCAAAAGGCTCATTCATTATACTGCAGCCAAACACAGCAGCTGGGAGTTTAACACCGCTCCTCTCCACAGAACAGCCTTCCTGATAATCAGAAGAGTTTGTGGCGATGAGTTTAAGATGCGGTTCCACTCCAGAACCGCTTATGTGATTTAAGCATTTGAATGAAAGGATTTTCTCACAGTTTGCTGACAAGAGTCGACACATGATGTGGTGCAGGTGGAAAAAGACAAAAGGGTTCTGATGACAGCAGAGGATCAGACTTTTTAAACCAAGTACTCTTCAACTTGGTATTTTTGATCTACTCAAAACAGATTTGGCCATTTTGATCTTTATGTTACAAATAATTACTCTTTTTTTTCCCCACTTCAGACCAAGTTAAGCTAAAGGGAAGTTAAAAGTTACAAGTATTGTGTCAAAATGTTCACAACTGATGTTCACACCTTGGGTGTGAACAAAAACACATCCCCTCACAGTCCCCGGAAAACAGAAGGAAATCAACCAGCTGTCCTTGTAGAGACAGAAGTGCTTTATTTATTCCAACCTTGTTTACTTCCCATTTAGGAGTCTCTGAACATATAGATCATGCCGACTTTCCAACTGTATTATAGAAAAAATGTATAATAATTTTATCTCTAATCTAAAAATCTGACTATTTTGCGATAAATGGTACATATTTTATCCTTTGCCTAATTCAACAGATACACATTAAAATAAAACTGAAATAGGTAAATGACTCTTTAAAGCTCTCACTCGCCCATTTCAATAAATCTGCTGTGGTCTATTACAAATGCCTCGAGTCATTCTCTATGGGGAAAAAGTTCTGATGCTCCCGTTTCAGGAAGTCAAAGTTAGCCGGAGGAATGCAAGATTTGGTTTCTTGCTCATTAATATTCACGATACTCAGTTCACCTCTGACTGCCTAACAGCAATGCAACTCTTCCATTGCCTCCATTTGCTCGGCAACGTTAACCCTTTAAAAGGACCGACGTCTATATTTAGATACTTTCACTCGCATCATAAATGATGCCAGTGCACCTTATCACAAACTCCTAGAATTACAGGATTAAGCTAGTCACGGTCCACGGCTTGGTGCCATTCAACCACTCAGCGCGGCTTTGTAATGCACAGAATTAGTTTCTGCAGAACCAAAAACTGTCTTCATGTACTTTGGTCTTTTTGTGTTTACAGTCAGAACTCTAAATCTATCAATGGTTGATTAAAACAATAAACGCTCACATCACAAGGCTGACTAGTTGTGCTAATTAAGGATAAATGTGTTGTAAATGTTAAACTCAATGAAGTTGGTGACATCACAGAATGAAAATCAAAGCTGCCACATTTGATCACACGCCCTGAGCAAGTAAAAGAAGTTATCGATAAATTTAGATTAAATTCTTTGTTTTGTCAAAATAATATTCAAATCCCCATTAGCTGCTGACTCAATACTTACACACACTCGCATTCTCACACCACCATAAGGACACAACACAAGAACTCTTGCTCAAATTAAAAAAAACGACAAATCCAGTTTGGACCATGGCAAAAGCAGTAGCAGTAGAATCTTACTAGCATCTCTACAAATAACAAGCATGAAGGAGTTCTGCTGTGTGGTGGAGTTGCTAACACCCTTCCCCATCATGAGTCAAGGTAGGCGAGATCTTGAATGCTAATTATTTACAACGTGACAAAGATCCGAGTGGCTTTTTCAGAAATGAGAGTTTCTGTCCATTTTCTTTTGGAAATGCCGGTCGAAGACTAGTTTCAGGTTCAGCCTGCATGTGAAACTCTGAATAGCAGATCGTACTTAAAAAATAAATAAATAAATACCGTTTCCCCGTAAACTTGCTTTTTAAAATCCAACTCTACTGAAATTTTGTCTAAAACCAGAGCAGAAATGAATATCAGCACTACAAGCTAAAAGTGAAAATTTGGCATGAGGATGGTTGAACGAGTTAGGCGATTTCGAAACATTCTGCCCTTCACATCTCCATTGATAAGCATGCAGCAGGTGATGTTTACCTGGCGCCTGAGCGAGGAAGCAGCAGCGACATTAATGTCCGTCCTTTGTCTGCACACCCCAATCTCCCCCGTCCTCATTTTCTTGTCTCGGTCTTCCTAATTTCCTCAGAGCGCCACCACTTATAGTGAAAATCATTTTTCTGTCCAAGCCAGACGAGCAGCTGAAAAAGCTTTCTCTGCAACAGTCGGAGGAGTTTTCACACAAAAACAGAAAGAAATTCTGATGGGCAGCAGCTTGCTTGCATGCAAATGAGAGGTTTTCTTTCCTGTCAGTTCTGTTTTATGGGAAAAATCCACTTACTGTTACACAAAAGTAAATAAAAAGTGTGTTTTCCGTGAGAATGAAGCTTTAGTGAAACTAAACACCAGGAACTAATTTTACAATGTTCTGAAACATTACAACGTTACACTAGGATCCCTCTTCTACTTGTACCGGAGTGTTTTTCCTTCATATCCATCGTTTCCATAAGCAATCTGCCTTTATGTTTATCTCCCGCAGCTTCTGCACGAGACTGCGAATGCCCGAGTAACTGAAGTGGTCTCATAACGCATCTTCCCCTGCAGCAAACACACTAAATGTCAGGAAACATCTTTTGTGTCGATTCTTTCTCCACAGGCTGCGGGAAGTTTGCGTCTGCAGTGAGCCAACTGTCAGTCCCCTGCAACAAACACACGCACACGTGCACGCACACCTGGAGGGAGGGTGATGTGTTGTGTTGCTGATAAATAAAGAAGGAAGAGAAGCTTCAGAGGTCACCTGTGATTCTGCGCTAGTGTGAATTTATGAGTGTTTAACAGGCAGTCATACTGAAAGGGGTCAATACCTGCAGAGAGAGATAGTGGGTGTGTCCAGTTTACACACAAACAGTTCAGACAGGAAAAAATAAACAATCCATGTTTTAATCCCTTTTCTAATGTTTTCTTTATCATATTTTCATTCTGTGAACATTTATTCCACACGTAATTTGGTTTTAAAGCCAAGAGATAGCCATTCGGATAGATTTTTGTTATAACAGCAGATTGAGATTGAAATTTAAGGCTTTCTGCGATAAAACTCAAGCTTCAGTCACCTTTAAAATGGTACGCTCTGGTCTCCAAGGCTGGGAAGACACTCGCTGTTCAATCTTGTGTTGATGCAGGCAGCATCTTATTCACCTATGTGCTGCTATACTGCACGTAGTACTGGACGATTCCACTAGGGGGCACAGCACAGAACTCTTTGTAGAGAACAAAAAAACAAACATGGTGACGATGGAAGAGATCAGCTGGTGGTTAACTTAAAGATCAGGACAAAAGCAGACAGCAGAAGTATCGTAGATGGTACGTAGACATCTGAACCAGACACAACGGCACAATGGAGAGTATGTCACTTGTCTTGCCTACTCCCCCTACTGGTGACTCACATTTAATATCTTGCAAATGTGTTGTTGTTTTTTTTTAAAGAAGATGTGCAAAAACACTTCAAACTGGGGCTGGGATGATAATTAATAAATCAGTTAATCGTATGATGAAAATGGACTCAATTGTTCCAGCCTCGATATATCGGTCTTTATCAGACACGTGACCTGCATATCAACCACACCCCCTTAGCGCCATTTTAGGTGTATGATTTGCGTTGTTATGGGGAAGCCACAGCTGAAGTGGAAGCAGAACAAGAGTCAAAAATATGGATACAAGAACAAGGATGAACACATCCCTTACAGGAATAAAATTGTGAAGGAGGCTAGAGATCGGCATTTTCAGAAATTTTAATCTCTACGACCTCAAAAGGAAACAAACGGAGCTCAGGTGTTTCATTAAAAGTTAAATAAAGGTTAAATTGTTGCATTTTAAAGGGTGTGCTTGCGTTATTATGATATTAACATTACATAAGTGGTTATTTTGGTCTCAATAATGTCAACAATAATATCATTTAGTCAATAATTTGTTGGACAATATATCGTCCATCCAAACCTGTTATCCCAGGCCAACTTCAAACAAACAAGTTAGGTGAGGCAGCCACGATAAACATGCGTACGTGTGATTAAAAGCAAGTGTATTCTCAGCCTAACACGAACATGACAATAGAACATGTAAATGTTTTGTTTGTGAAACCACAAAGGGTTCGTCGTTAAATAAAAGTAGGATTAAGGTCTGACAAGTCCAACAAGACCGACACAAAATTACTAGAAAATACAGAGTTTCAGTTTGTTCAGCAAGTTGAATCGAAGTCGAGTTTATTCAAAACGTCGCCTAACAAAAATGTTTGAACGCGTTAGAAAGTTCTGAAACATGAGAGTGAGGCTCTGCGGCATGCATGAGGAAACTGAAACCTTGTGAACATTCTGGAGATTCCCTCGTGAATAGTTTGCAAGCAGACACCACCAGTCACAGCTCTGTCAGCAACCGATTTCTGTGGCAGACAAAACAAAACAAATACATCTACGCCAGGAATTTAAACTGGGCAAAAAAATATTAAATACACACGCATTATGAAAATAAAACTGGCATCAGAAAGCTACACAACAACAGAAGGAAGACAAAATAAAACTTCATTCCAGATAAATAACCAGAGTTGAGGGTGACAGCTATGCACTTATAGAAGAAGCAGAACAAAAGAAAAATAAACTACAATGGACATTATTTTTGGAAGTTGTGAGGAGAAAGGAAATCTGTTCAAGTGGGGGGGAAAGGGTATATTTTGGGACTATTTTAGATATATTAAATATATTCCCACAAAGGAGACTTCAACCGCTTCCTAGGTGGAAATGGAGAAGTCCCGATAGTTGCGACCCCTGGTTCTCCTTCGGCTGCGTGTTCAGTTTCACTTTTGTCTTTGCCCGTGCGAGTCGCGCTATTGTCTTTGTTCTTTTATAGGCGGCGTTGGAGACGACTTTACGGTGGGTTAACTGGGGTTAATAGTCATTCCCTGCAACCCTAATGGGGGACAGGGTTAATACAACAACGTTACCGTACAACCTCTTGAATGCTGGGGGAGGGGCATTAGACCATGTGAGACAGCCAACAGCACCATTTAATGAAAGCTTCTCGCCGTTTCACTGCTGCTGCAGTTCTGACTATAAAGTTAGTCTGCCCTCTGGGGCCCCCTTGTGGCCTAAGTGGCGCCATGCAATTGCCTGCCCAGCCTGTTGGCACGCAGCACCTCTGTATTCATCTAGAAAGAATTTCCAGCTATTCCTTGAAACATTTAAGAAAGGTTGATTTTTGATTTAAGCAGGTTGATTTAGCCGATCTGGGAGGAATAAAATAACTGGTATGATGATGGTTGGTTTTTTATCAAACTCAAAAATGAGAAAAGTTTTTTCACATGGATTGTGTATATATCAGCTGAAACAGGTCTCCCTCTTTTGTAGCCCTAATGTTCCACATTATTCATAGTGAAGCAGCATAAATCAGGTCAGAAGCATTTAATCCACTGAATAATATCACATATATACTCTATACCTCCCACAAGGGGATCAGCACATTGAACTGCTGCTTTACTGTAAAATATGCATGTGACCATGAATGTGTTATGCGGGTGTTGATTAGCACTCATGCATAATTTAGATGTAACACACACACACACACACACACACACACACTTTGATAACCTGAGGTGAAAATAGATTAACAAAGACAGAAAGCTGTGAGACGGAAACAAAGTCATTGTTCACTCAGATGTTTGGAGCTCAGAGGAGCAGATTTATGACTGAAGTAAAACATGAATGGATCAGTAAACACTGAACAGAGCCTGGAACACAGAAGCTAAACTTCTTTATTAACTGTAGAGGAGGAAACAAAAGCAAACAAGCTTCAGTTTCTTAAAGGTTTTTGATGGAAATGTCCGTATTTAAATGTTAACACCGTCTTTCCAAGCTTTGTTTCCAACAGTTGCAGAATCAAATCTTTAAAAATCTCGCACAAATTTGTACCAAATTGTTGTCAAAGATGAAATAAATCACTGTTGCTTTATCAAAATAGAAAAGTAACCGTTAGGCATTTTTGACCTGGGGCCTCATTAATCAGGCTTGCTTACGCACAAAACGGGGTCGGAAAACTGTAAGCAACTTTCCACGCAAACTTTGGGACTTAGAAAAGAAAATGTAGCGGAAAAATGCACAACTAAGTTGACCAATGACCTGGCTTACACACATTTTGGACATGGAGAGCACCTGCAGTGCTGCTGCTGAGAAGGATACAATTATGAATGGGAGTGGGAGATCAGAGATGCCATACACTCTGGCGGTGGCAAAACATCTTTTTTTTTTTGCCTCCACCGTCAGATCGGACCATTTGTTAATTTCCGCCATACATCTCTGAAGAACTCGCTGCATTGACGGCTTCAGCATTGCTGTGCCACTCCGTGGATTTTCTCTTATTTGTTTTGCAAAAGCACTTCCTTTCACTTTCCGCCTCACCCACAAGTACCTCAACTTCTGCTTCGATGAACTTGCGCTTCCTTGATCTGCAGTCACCATCGTTAATGGTGGAATGCTGCAATGAGCCGGCTTATGTAAATGCATGAGATCCACAAGGCACTTTGCATTGACCATTTATGGCAGAAAGTGGGCGTGTGGAGGGCGGGATGTGATTCAGAAACACCTGAGAACCATTCTAGATAGTTTCTGATTTATAAAGCAGAGATTACGTGCAGCTGTGCGTACTCCACGTTTTATAGGTCACAAACCTACTTGGCATAAGTACGGTACTTTTTTTTCTGAGCTCAAATACGGTTTTAGTAAAGATTCTACGCAAAGTTTTAGAAATGAGACCGCTGGACTGTATTTTAAACAACCTGACATTCAAAAACTCTAAGTAAGTCACACTGGACCTGGGTTTCAATTAAAGGGGGAGCCCCACTCCCCCAAAAGGTTCATGGGCTCTCCCGGAAGCCATACACGGGGGAGCCCGAGAAATTATCCATCTTAACACCCCCCAAAGCTTACAGTGTTGCATTGAAGGTGATCCCAACCTCTCACTCTTAAGGAATTGTCACAGAGCTCCCCTTGAAGGCTGTGTTCGACTCGAGCCCTGCACTGGACCCAATATTTCTGCACAACATGGTCATGGTTACATTATAGCTGCAGTTAACTTGAGCAAAAGAGTCCGTTATCGTTGAAGGCTGGTCTTCTCAAAACACGCCAAACTTAAGTAAAGCAGTATTCAGCAGCTGTTTCTAAGGAATTTGAAGTTTTCCAAACAAATTTCACAATTAAAATTTTTAGTCCACTCAAAATACCTACAGGCTGTTTTGTGCTTCTGAAAACCATCGGCAGTTTCCCCAAAACAACATACATCACCATGAAACTGTATTTGTCACAGAAAGTAGATAAAAGTTAAATGAATGGAGAGGGTGAGTAAGGGACAGCTCATTCCAACACAAAATTGCAGCACCGTGCTGTAGTTGGTGGAAAATTAAACACAACAAACGATCATAGCGCTGAGACGTGGCTGAGACGTTCTTGTGAACATTTTCCACACAGACATTTTTTGTGCACCAGGATCCAAAGATATACCTGTGAGCACGAAGATGTGGAGTCGCCAACTTGTTGGGAAAGTATAGCAAACAAAAATGAGGGGAAACAAAATAAAAATCATTAGTGCCAGATGCCTAAAAGAGAGGATTTTTCTGTATTAAACATTACATAAAAACCTCACGTCATGTTTGCAAACAAGTCAATCATTAGAAAGACTAATTAGACTCTTCTATTCAACTTCTTCGTTGGAAACCATATTTCCAGTTAGAAAACCCATTACGGAAAGGTTTAATTATCACACATTAGCATGAAATGCCATTACGGTTCGAATGTACTGCTTAATAATGATCTAATGCTTCAGAAAATCAAAACGTCTCATGTTTCAGGATTTTCAGAGTAAAAAATACAAGAAATATGACTTAAAGAAGTTTTTGCTTGGCCTCCTGTCTGACCTCCTGACTGCTGGAGCCTTGCTGGGGGACTCTGAACTATTTAAGTCGCTCTGCTTTAGCTACTGGGGGCTGACTTGTTACTGCAGCTAATGGGGTTATTTTCTCTGCTGCACAACTCTGCTTCCAATTTGGTAAGCTTTGCCTCCAATGATGCAAAAAGAAAACACTTATTACAAGTGCAACTCTTGCAATTACAGGCAGAATAATGACTAAACATCTGACAACAAGAAGCAAGAAAAGTGGGAAAAACCTCAGTTAGACGTGAAATTGGCCTCATAAGTGTATAAATGTAACAGATATTTAGGGGAAAGAGTGCTGCTGTACAGCAAATACATTAGGAGTTAAAAGCAGACTTGATATTGTATACTGAGCCAAGATAATTACATAAATAACTGAGTTAAAGAGTGAGCGTGCACAATAGTCCTCTTAGTGGGAGGCTTTCAGCAGACAGAGGCATTCATATAAAGAGACAAGTATCTATGCATTCATCTAGCGAGTAAAATCAGCAAAGTCACTGCAGGTTAAAGCAGGACGACACGGAAAACAGAAACAGCTGAAATTAACAGAAAAACTGGGGCAGAGTGAACAAGATGCCAAAGAAGCAACCTACAAAGTTTACTTCAAATACATGCAAAGGGTTTACATAATGAAGAAAAACATGATTTTGAACAAAACAAGGTCAATTGTGCTTAAAAAATGGATAAAAAGGCAAAAAAAAAAAAAGTAAATGTCTGCACCTTTAAAAAGGGATGAGAAATGGTGCTGGAAGGGGCAAGAATAAGGTCAAGCTTCTGGAAAAGCAATGTTTACTTTGCTAAATAAGGCAGATTTATAGAATATTTGTGTACAATCTGCAATATGTGATTACAAACATATGCAGGTGATAAACAAGAGTAAAGATGATGAGGCTGTGGGAGAAAGGAGCAGGATTAACGTGGAAAGTTTAATTGGGAAGAAGGTCCGAAATCTCCAGAGCCTCAAACACTAATGAGCTGTTAGATGATTAACTCAGAGTGTGTGTGTGTGTGTGTGTGTGTGTGTGTGTGTGTGTGTGTGTGTGTGTGTGTGTGTGCGTGTGTGTGTTAAGTCACTTGAGAATGGAGGTGATCCTGAAACCAGGTTTTAACCGTCAGACACAAAGCTACATCTCAAAGCTGACCCCGTCTACATGATACATGCCACAGCTGCTATAATCCAAATATTTAACATGAAGTTTAATGGAAAACTGGCTCAGAAACCAACATCACCAGCCTTTCACCATTTATCTCTTATCCAGCCTAAATGCCACATTATAAGTGAATGAAATGCAGCCGTTTGTATCCACAACTACAGTTTAAGCCACACAGTCCGAGTGTAAATACAAATTTTAAAAAGGAACAAAGGAAATTTTCATTTACACCAAACAACTATGTAATTTACAGTTGCAAATTACCATCTTCCATCTGCCGCTGTTCATCGACCGGCATCAAAGCGCTCTCAATTCAAACGAGAAAACAGCTGCTAGATCCAACGCTTCACTGGAAAACACAACTTGGAGCAAACCTGATGCAACAGACATATTTAACAAATAAAGTCTGGCCCATTTCCAGACGAGTGGCAGCCATTTCCATCCTACGGTTTTCATTCTCTTAAGACGGTGAGAAGAGGTCTGCCAAAAATGAAGTGAAATAAACTGATTAGCTGCAATTTAGTGGCAAACAGATCTGTGAGTGTAGACAATAAACGAAGCCTCAGAATTAAATATCATTTATAGCAGTACTAATCAATCCATTATTTCAAGTATGTGGTTTTTCCTAGTAAATAACTTTATTATTCTGCCTTGTATCAACAGTTCAGGCTGCTGTTGGTGTAACAGTGTGTGGGAGACGTTGTTAGCACACTTTGGACCCCTTAGTGATCTTCTGTAATGCCCCCCCAGGGCACATGAGCATTTTTTCAGTTAGCATGCCACGCTAAACCCAAAAATTCCACTTTCTCTGCTGCGCCCCCGCTTTACGCTGACGCTAGCTTCCGAACTCAAATTATACTATACCCGCTCTACAACGGCTCCGCCCCGGTGTGGAGACCTGAGGTGCGCAAACAGGCATGCGCGGGATTTGAGATCTTGCGATACAGTCCGAGCAATAAACGCGGAAGTTAGATCCAAACACCCGTTGTGTGGGAGAAGCATCGAAATGAACTGTTTAATCTGCCCATCATTTGTGTTGAGAGATCAGCAGTGTTTGGATCAACAAAGGCTGACTACTTTGATAGTGGAAACTGTATTTATGGCTTATTTTTGTGCATTTAAAGTTCAGCCACCATTGATAGTTGTTAAAAGTTGTTAAACCTGTGCATATGAAACAAAAAACACTTTTTTTTTTATCGATTTATTGTGAAATAACGGAAGTTGTGCTTGTTCCCTTTCCTGTTGGGCGGTTGTGATTTCTGTCCATTTACTGCGGAGGTGCTCCGGCGTCCGGCAAAAATAGGATCGATTCTATTTTTGCCGGATGGCGGAAAGGTGGACAGCGCCGCACGGCCGCAGTAGTGGAACAGCTCTGATTGACTACAACGGGACAGTTTTTGCTGCGGAGTTCGTGCCGGAGCGGAACGGAGATAGTGGAATTTTGGGGTAACAGCTGGCTAGCCACGGATATACAAGTTTTGCTGCTCTACCCTGAGCAGACCCGTGTGCTTCACCAATGTGTTGCAACTTTAACGGCCCTGTTATTGTGGAGCGTTTTAAAGATGTGGAGCACTGAAAACCCTTTTTTTTTTTTTAAATAATTATTTCTGATCACAATCGGTCACTGAGTTTTTCATGCAGGCTGAACATGAAAATAGTCTCCTACACCCATATCCTGTATTGGCTTCTGAAAGAAAAAAAAAAGACGTTTGAAACTCTAGGATTTGAAAAACCAGATTTACGTCATGCTGTCACTTAACCCTCTGGGGTCCATGGACACGTATCCGCGTCTTTTGAACAGGTGTGATTTGGGATGCTGTAGCAGCAAGACTCCGCCTCTCTGAGTTTCAGTTTCAATTCAGCTTTAAAAAGGAGATTATAAACTACACCCCAGTTTTTAAATTGAGTTAATAGGCAACGTAAAAGCGGAGTTATACTAAACTAAAAAACAACCTATTATTAGACAATCTGATAACTTGTCAAAACAGCAGTTTAGTAATCCGTGAGAAGGAATGTGCTTGTGAACATTAAAAAAAAAAATACACAAAAACATGAGATCCTTTTGCTGTTGGTGGAAGTCTCACATATTCATTGTGTAGCTGAGAGAGAGAGAGAGAGAGGAAGGCTGCACGAGTAACGAGACGTGCTCAAAAAGGAGCCGCTTCACGGGGAAAGGAGTGGCGCGAACGGAGTAACAACAAACAATTAGACAGATATTGATGGTAAACGTCATATTTTGGAGCGATCCAGACAGATATTGTCTCTGCAGTTTAGTAGGCTTTTATTAGGCTTATATAAAGGATGATGAGAAGGATAAATGTCCACCAGGCAGTACAGACAGCACGGCTGTTTTTTGAACTGGATGCAGAGGAAGTGGACGGAGACTCACAGCCGGAGTCTGAGGCAAATAGCGAGGATGTTGATGACGATGTGGAAGATCCATCCTTCCTCATAGAAGAGTTGGGTCATGATGAGGTAGAGGATGAAGGCAGAGATCCAGCTCCTCGGAGATCCAACAAGAGGAGTGGGCGCCGCCGCCCAGCTGTCAGATCTCGATCTCAGCAGCGTGAGACAGAGCCACTCCCCACTCCAAAATGCATGTACATTATCGCCAAATTAATAAAATAAGTATAAATTCAAATAGTCCAGGTTGTCCTGAAAAAAAAATGATACCCCAAAAGGCAATATTTATCGTTTCTACTAGAAAATACAAAAGAAAAACCAAAATGAGTCAAAAACGGTGATTAACACTCTGGACCCCAGAGACAGGGGTGCCGTAAAGCGGTGAAAGATTAGGAAGATTCTAAGGGCCCACAGCTGTCAGGGGCCTAAAAAAGTTTCAAGGTTGAATAAAAACAAAAAGGTTTAAAAATCACAAGTACTTTAGTTTGCAGTATTTTTTCCTCATTTAAGACATTAAAACAAACAATCTTTTAGTCTTCTTTATGAAATGTATATTTATTCAGAAATCCCTACTTTATTTTGACTAATTAATTTACAGAGCCTGGACCTTCCCAATGTCAGGTTTGGTCAGGACAAAGTATACACGTATTCATGCAGAGCTATCCAACTTTAAAATTTTATGTAACCCTAACTGACTCCGGTTTGAACTGTGTGCTTATTCATTTTGTGTCCATGATGAAGCCGTGGAGACTTAATAAAGAAGTCACCTTGTGAGCAGTGAATCCTTAATTGTTGTCAGTCATACAGAAATACTTGATTTCAAGAGGAAAGACAGCTGAAAATGTAGTTATGTAAAGCTTTGACACAACCTGGAAATTTAATTAGAGATCCAAATTTGAATTTTATCAAATAAAATTTTAGAATAAATAAACACATTTTAAGAGAGTAAAAGGGAAAAGGAGATGAACACCTTTCAGCATGTGCATTTCCTGCTTTTTCCAAGCAGTGATATTGCTCATTCTGTTTAATGAGAGACAGCTGGTGAAAATGATATGTAAATAAGCAAGAATGCATGTAGACCTACATAATTAAGCAAAACTGAAACACTAATATAAAGTATGTATATTATATTTTTTTCTCCCTTCGAATCTGGGAGGGTGGAACCCAGCTCCAGCTATGGACGAGCCCCCAGGGGGCCCAACTTGATATTTTTTCATGGGGCCCAAAATCTCTGGCAGCCCTCCTGCCCAGAGAGCTAATAATTAGTTTAAAAAAATTGTTATTTGCTAAATTTATTCGTATTTTTTATAAATGTACAGTCTAGATTACCATTATAAATTATAAAAAAGCATTCGTCATAAATGTTTGTTGGTTTCACAGTAAAATAAACAACTTTTTTCCTATTCGAATTTTATGTTTTTGAGTGATTTAAGGTCTAATATGCAACCCCTTTATGTCCAAATATAAAACATAGGTATAAATTCATAAAGTCCAGGTTGTGCTGAAAAGATTGATACCACATGAGGCAGTGTTTATAGTTTTTATTTTGGAAATACAAAGGAAAACTCTGAATTAGTCAAAAACGGAAAATTACACCCTGGACCCCAGAGGGTTAACAGTCATGGGCTCACCCAGCTGGGCTCATGATGGGGAAGGCTGTTGCCGTCTGAGGAATCGGCAGAAAATATCTTTGTTAGTAGACGCTAATTGATAGCAATAACAACTCCACAGCACAGCAGAACTCCTCCAGTCTTGTGTTATTTGTGGAGATAAAACATTCAAGTTTCATAGAAAACTGAGGCAGATGTAGTGTTATCCAATCAGAGGCCTGCCCAATCCTGCTGTTGGAAGTTTTCCTCCGATATGGAAATTTTCTACTTCCTGTGACTGTTTCACCAGAGCTTTGTTTCCCCCAGAGAACGACTTACAAGGCATTCTTTCCTACTAAGGACCACTGCAAATTTGTCCATATATACAAAAATAAATCACATCTAAAACGCACATCCACACTCTGATTGACATGTGTAAGTCAGTGGATACCTAGCGCTATTGGCTAATGCTACGCACGGCGTAATTCAAATTACACGGAGGTTCTACTGGATGGGGCGGGACTAGCAAAGAAGAACAAAGGACATTTTGCCTTTTATACAACAGTACTGGGTAAGACTTTCACCTTTACAAATGTATAATTATATTCATACATAATTCCTGAAAGGGGGAAACTGGATTGCTGCTATAAAATTTGTGAAAGTGAACGAAAAGTTGAAATGATCTATTTTGTTGTAAAACAGGATTCATCAATCTACACCGTTGGTAAATGTTCCACGTTAAATGTTCCATGACTTCCCGTCATTTAAATAATGTAAAGTGATAGTAAATCCTAATCCTAATCTAATCAGAGGCCCAAGAATAATTTGCATACATCATTGACGGGTATCCATATGGGGAAGCCTATCCTTTTAAACAAACACACCAAATCTTCTTTTTCTTGGAAGTGCTTGTTTGGAGCCAATTTACTAACAAAAAGTGTTGAAAAACAGCCAATCAAACAAGAGTTCAGCAACACAAAAGCTGTTTAGCGGCTAAAGCACAAAGACAGCACCCAAGGCCTCTGTAATGGAAGCACTTTATCTGTCAGAGGCAGCGAATACAATTACAGTCTTATGGCAGGAGGCTCGACAGTAAAGCTCAGGCCTCAGGACCCAAGTCGTATTTTCAGGCCGATTACGGTAGCGAGTCAGCCTTCACGCCTGATTCTCCGGACCAGCTCAGGCCACACACTGCCTGTCGGCCGCCAGCACTGAT
This sequence comes from Nothobranchius kuhntae, assembly GCA_006942095.1. Taxonomy (NCBI): domain Eukaryota; kingdom Metazoa; phylum Chordata; class Actinopteri; order Cyprinodontiformes; family Nothobranchiidae; genus Nothobranchius; species Nothobranchius kuhntae. The sequence continues at coordinate 244,736 of SSNQ01034265.1, forward strand.
ATAGATCAGAAATACCTCCCTCTAACACACCTGTTACTCATCCGACTCCGCTCGCAAACCCTGGAAGGTCGTTTACAAGAACAACCCACTGAATGTCACGTTTCTTTGAAGTAGCCAGCAGTCGGATTGCTTTGTTGTTTGGATATGGATGAGGATGTAAAACTGTGGATATTAGTGGAGAAACCATGAAAAAGGCGGCCACTTTTAATTCACCTCACAAAGGGAAATCAATCTAGTGTCATCTTAAGCGGACTCCAAACCTGACTGGAGTTTAAACTTGATCCAAATTTCCTGAACAAGAAAAGCAACAAAACTGAACTCTGAAGTAATAAACTCAAAAGCAGCATCTTTAAATTTTCCAACACCCGTTTCAGCCATGAGCTAGGCGTTTATGTAACTCTTTCCAACAAAAGCACGTAAATGCAGTTCGTTTCAAGCTTATTTCTTAGAACAAACCACTTAAGCTCACTTTTCTAAGATAAAGCTGAGCAACGCTTTAAACCTCAATGAGACAATGACGGCGTATTAAACCACGAAAATCTTCCAGCACTAAACATTGTTTTTTGTTTCTTTGCAATTCTGAATTTTGTGAAATATAAGTGATCTGCAACATATTAGATTCACATGTCCAGTTACCTGAAAAGCAATCGATAAAAGCATCAGTTTCATTTAACCTTGTATAAAGTCAGACAGGCTGGTAGAAACAACCACATTCAGTTTCATACAATCATGCCCAAAACCTTCCACCATCTCCACCTGGTGATTTCAAAGATCCCCACACTTGAAACAAATGAGTCACGAGCTACACATTTACTCAGCGTTAAACCCAAACAGTCACAGATTAAACAAAAAATTACAGTTACAATTATTTAGTTACATTCTGCACAAGTGCGCTTTTATTTTGCACAAGCGTGCTTTTATTTTGCCGGGCCTCCAGAATAAACTACTCTTTGAGACTACATTTCTATCGTCTTGAGACAATGTTAGCAGAACATTGCAGAACGAGGGCAAAACAAACTGGCGACATATCCCAGATAGCAAACATTTTGGCTTTATTTTGGTTTTATTTTGGCATAAATTGGGCATTTTGGCATCCTTCTGGCACAAAAATGTTCGAAAAAGTGTTTTGGTTTAAATGTGGCTTAATTTTGTGTTCCCATTATAGACAATTACGTCAGCGAGTGTTTCTGTTTTAACCGTGGCATAATTATGGTTTGCCATAATAGAAAATTAGGCGGCTGGCGATTATGGCATATTCTGGGTAGCCAGACAAGAGCGGGACAGAGTCTGTGACTTCTGCAGGTGTGCTATGGGGTTATTTTGGCAAGCCATAAAACTCATCAAATGCCGGGAAAAATAGTGATCAAAGACCGGGAATCAGGACTAATTCGTTCATTTCTCCAGCATTACGACAGAGGTGAGTACCATTTCTTCTTGTATCCAATACTTTTGTTTACTATAGTTTTGTTTTAGGTCTGTATTGTTTGTTTTAGCAAGATGTGTATACTAGGGATGCACTGAATATTCGTCCACGTTCCGTGTTCCAGAACTAATGGCTTGGTTTCTGCTAGTAGATAGTGGCTGTGCCGTTGTTTAGCTGGCGGTACAGATGCTAACTGTGGCTAACCTACAGCTAACGGAACCAGCGTATCTATATACGACCGAGTGGTTTCGCCAAAGGGTCACGCGGTTCGCTGCGGCTGCAGCAGACTGTCACGGTACCGGGCGGTAGTGGGCTGCATTGGGATTGGGTCCCGCGGGACCCAACACAAGTCTTGCGGGGGAGGGCGTTGTGAATTTTGCTGCGGGCGGGAACGGTCGGCTGGATCGGGATGAGTATGATGGAGTCAGCAACTGATGTTGAAAAGAAGCTGAAACAAGGTCTTTATGACACAAAAACCAAAGCAAGGCAAGTCAGACATTTGGAGCAGTTTCTCCGATTGTATTAATATTTCGCATTCAGGTCTCTCTTAGAAAGGTAACCTGATCACTGCCTGATTACAGAGGAGACTAGAATATGAAACGGTGTTGTATTTTCATTAACCCATTAAGCACCACACAGTAGCTCCTTTATGATTTTTTAAAAGAATTTTATAGTTTAAGTAGCGAAGAGTTATTTGAAATAACATGCGCCGAGGCGTCACCGCGGTGATCATGGTGACGCATCGGCGTTAAAGGGTTAAAAACTAAATGAAAACAAAGTGCGTCAACCCTGACCAATGTGTTAAAAGACGTGCAGGATCCGATCGATTTGTTTTTCCCTCATTTACCGTCACGGAGATGACGGCGCAGGGCCTGCCGCAATGATGTCCCCAGTCACCATGCAGACCCTGCATGGTGATTTTTGTCTTTTTCTTTCAATAAGTTTGAGAATGCTCTATTTGAACTAAAATGTTACCTTTTTTCAGGAGAAGTTTAACTTTTAATATCTGTAAAGAATAGTAAATGTTTTTAAAAAGCTCATAACAGTTTCTTCTAAAAAAAAACAACAAAAAACTGATTTCATTTTTCTTTACTTAGAGTATAAAACATGTAAATGTGTTAACCAAAAATTCTGAGATGGCAGAAAAATCCTGTCAAGTTTTAGTTGTTTTTTTAATTGTTTTACTATTTTTTATATGTGTGTTTTTGCTTGGCAGTGTGACACTCAGAATTGGTGTCAAAGAAACAAGTAGAGCAATATGCCTGCCTCTAATACTAGATACACGTGTATAAAACTATTTACAAAAACTCTTCATTAGAACTACCCGCTATGGTGCTCTGTAAAACAGTTCCTATCTAGCTGTAAACAAAGCCCAATTTTACACTCCTTACACATCCAGTGAGTGCTTATTTGCACAGTTTGCACCTTTTTCTCCCCTGGCTAGCTCTGTTTTTCTGTGTACAGTGTTTGTTTGCAGCATCTGATCGGATGTATCTACTCCATCCATCTCTAGAAGCAGAAGTATATCAGATACAGTGGGGCAAAAAAGTATTTAGTTAGCCACCGAATGTGCAAGTTCTCCCACTTAAAATGATGACAGAGGTCAGTAATTTTCTTCATAGGTACACTTCAACTGTGAGAGACAGAATGTGAAAAAAAATCCATGAATTCACATGGCAGGATTTTTAAAGAATTTATTTGTAAGTCAGGGTGGAAAATAAGTGTTTGGTCACTTCAAACAAGGAAAATCTCTGGCTCTCACAGACCTGTAATGTCTTCTTTAAGAAGCTTTTCTGTCCTCCACTCGTTACCTGTATTAATGGCACCTGTTTGAACTCATTATCTGTATAAAAGACACCTGTCCACAGCCTCAAACAGTCAGACTCCAAACTCCACTATGGCCAAGACCAAAGAGCTTTCGAAGGACACCAGGAAAAGAATTGTAGACCTGCACCAGACTGGGAAGAGTGAATCTACAATAGGCAAGCAGCTTGGTGTGAAAAAATCAACTGTGGGAGCAATTATCAGAAAACGGAAGACATACAAGACCACTGATAATCTCCCTCGATCTGGGGCTCCACGCAAGGTCTCATCCCGTGGGGTCAAAATGATCATGAGAACGGTGAGCAAGAATCCCAGAACCACACGGGGGGACCTGGTGAATGACCTGCAGAGAGCTGGGACCAC
>SSNQ01034265.1:259128-282559 GCA_006942095.1 Nothobranchius kuhntae
TGTATATTATCCACGGGCCTCGCTGTTGGTGTTAGCACTGAAACTACAACAACGATGAGAGGCCCGTTGACACTGGAGTGCTCCACTGTTGTAAAATTACTTCCTAGAGGAAACTTCAATTAAATTTCTGGCTCAAAAACTGAATTATTTCTCGGCAGGATAATTAGAGTCGTGTAAAAAATAGGAAATAAGAAGAAGTGGAGGAGATGCTGCAAATGCAGCAGTGGGATTAGAAATTAAATTCCCTCCACAGCATCTCAGTCCGCTCATCTTTCTGTCCTCTAGATCACCCCCTCCTCCTCCCTCTCCTCTTCATCTAGCTGTTTATGCAAAACAACAAATTAAAGGATAGCAGGGAAGCCGACATCTGGGGAAATAACTTTTTGATTGTGCTTAACGTTCCTGTGCTCCTGATGAAACTGTGATGTCTGCATCTTCCCTTTGTCTCCCACGCAACGCCCTTCCACATCTAGTCTCACGTACTCAAGCAACAGCAGCGGGGGGTAATTCAGGAGCCCTCTCCAGTAACAGCAGAGGTAAATATGATCATCTGTATGACCGTTGTCAACAAAAACAGCAGTTTTACGATGAGTTAAGAAAAAAATTAAGGTCTTTTAAACAAGAAAAACAATGCACAATCTGAATTCAGGTTTCATCTTTCTCAGACACATTTCAACAAACTTTATTCTAATCCACTGGAAACCCCATCAATTTACTGTTTGTTGTTTGTGGCATCATCACCGTCTGGAGTCCGATCAGATGTAAACAGTAGATTACAGCACCTATATACAGCTCAAAAATTAAATACCAGCTGGAGCGGAGATTCCTTGCCTGGACTATAAAGAATGAAATGCATGACATAAATAAATGCATGAGCTTTTCCATTTCACGCAGCCACTTCTGCAGCTTTTAGTCGTTGCTCTTGTCGGGACAGAATCAATAAATCAGACACGTTCAACCCCTCAGGGCTGAAACACGGGCGCTAAATCAAATCAGTAAATGTCATAAAACACACACTTTGACTGAGTTTTCTAAAGGAAAGCCTTCATCGGATCGCGTGAGCGCTCCCATTGGAGCTCCATGGAGTTAAAGATGGAAGAAATGCATCAACCTTTGTGCTGGGGAACGCAAGCAGTGTTTCTATTTATTCACTGTGTTTCTGTAATGAATGCCACAGGGGATAGGAGCAACTTATATTTGGCTAAGAGGTGAAATGTGGCTGCATCTGAAGGAAACCCAGAAACATGCTCCATATGGCACTTCATTAATATTTATGTAAGCAGATAAAATGCAGACGGATTCAGAGTTGGGGAACAGCTGCTGAACATATACTTTTATGAATTTGGCCTTTGGTGGATAAATCGAAAGGAAATTTCAAATCTGATGCAAACATCCAAAGATTTTTCCGGTTGCATATTCAGAGTGTAGAGCTTGGGGGGCGTCCTTTTTGGCCGCCATAGCTACTGTGAGGCTTTGACTTTGACAGATCTAACATTTAAAATGTTTGGACTGGTGTGTATAACTATTTGGAATATAGCTGTTGCAACATAAAAGTTGCCCAACTGCAGGAATGGGTGCAGTTTCACCACGTCCCACATCCACCATCCACCCATCCATTTTCTACCATTTATTCAAGGCCAGGTTGCAGAATCCAGGATGGTATTCTTGTCTGTTCCTACAGTGATGATGATCAGCTTCCCCAAGGGGTAACAAAGTTTTCCCAGGCCAGACGGGAAACACAATCCCTTCAGCAAGTTCTGGATCTGCCACAGAATCTCCTTCTAGTCGTGTGCCCAAGATGACTCCTTTCAATGCATGAAAGCAGCAACTACTCAAACTCCAATGGTAGACCAGCAAATTGAGACCATTTTGACACAGCCCCAGAGCAAGGATCCATCCGTACAAAAAGTCTCAATCACTCAGTCAACTTATAAAAAAGACGTCAAAGATAATAAAACGTTTCCCATAGATCTCAAAAACAAGAATTGAGCCATTTTTACATGACACTTTCCTGCTGGAGCCATGTTTTCTAAACATAAGTGTCATGCTAATCAAGTGGTTGGTTGAAGCTGAGGCAAATCTCCTAACCCGACAGCTGTTAAAGCTGCTATAGCTAATAGCAAAACAAGCTAGATTTAAATGCAAACACGGTCATGGAATTCTCACCCCTTCTGCTGGCGGTCATCCCCGGCCACGCCCACCAGAAACCCAGAGGGCACAAAACACCAGTAGCTGTCTTTTGTGTTCTGTGACATCAAATGGTGTTTTGGGGATTTTGGTAGTTTGTCCTGACGTTGAAGTGCAGCAGCCGGCTGGTTCTCCTAGCTAGTCCACTTTGCAGATTTGCCATTGTAGTGTTAGGGTTCAAAAGCGGTTAAAGGACAGGTAGTTGGGAAAGCTGGCCTCATATACCAAGGTGTGAGATAGAGACAGTTCACATAGTCTGCAGCTGAAAAAAGTATTAAGAAGGATTAATCATCTGATAAAACTTAAAAAGAATCACACACAGTTTCTTTTTACAACCATATTTTCTGTACACAGTGGTTTTAATGCGTACATCCACACGCACATTTTGCTGAGGTATGATGCACGTTTGTGGGAGCTGGCTTTTGTGATTGGTTTAAGTATAAACAATCAAAAGTGGCTAAAGAAGTCAAGTCGTTGAACCAAACAAAAGTGTAATCCATCCATACAATTAATTGTTTTTATCTGTTGCGTCTTGGGTACCACCTTTTAAATGGAAATGTCATCACATATAATGATCTCTGTTTTCAAAATTTCACACTAAATTAAAAGTTAGATCAAGAAATCCCAGTTCTTAAAAACTGTAAAACTTGTGGAACAACCTCATGAATATTAGTTTTTTTTTTATTGCTAAAACTCAAAAAGCAAAAATGAGGCACAGTTTTCACAACTTCTACTTCTGTTCCCAATCGCTTGACTCAATTTATCACTACTTAAGATTTCCTTATCATATTAGAACTCTGATTTTCCTCCTTTACACTCTGATGTCAATTTCACATTACCTTGCTGTCAAAACACAACACACTATTTTCAGGTTTACACACATTTCTCACATAAATTCTCAAAGCTTCAATCAACAACACACAACTACTCAAATCTCCAAACGTCCGGGTCTGGCGAGCAATTTACAATCAGGGACTGCAGCATACAAGTAAGTTTCCACAAGGCTACCCAGGTGTATGAGTGGTTTCAGGACCAGCCACGGTTTTCCATTTTATACCTTCCACCTTATTCCCCCTTCCTCAATCCCATTGAGGAGTTTTTCTCAGCATGGAGGTGGAAGGTGTACGAAAGGAATCCACAGAGCAAGGTCCCACTGCTTCAAGCCATGGAGGAGGCTTGTAGAGATGTGGCCTTTGAGGCCTGTCAGGGCTTCATGAGGCACTCGAGGCGGTACTTCCAGAGCTGTTTGGACCAGGAGGACATCGCCTGTGATGTTGATGAGGCCCTCTGGCCAGACAGACTGGTGGCATGATGCCCCATGATTATGCTTGGGGGGGGGGGCATAAAAATAAAATGTTTTGTCTCAAAATTTGTGGGATGTCTAACGATTGTCTCAGAGAAAAGTGGGCACTGTCATATATTCAGTTTGTAATTCATTGTGTTCCATTTAGACAATTGTGTTTTCAGTTTTGCTCTTCAGTGTTCTTTCCATGCTTGGTAGTGTTCACCCAAAGGCTACTTGTGTTTAAGCAATGAATGATGTGTGTGTGTCATGTGAAAATGTGGCTGTGTTTACCAAATGAAAACACGTGTTCCATTTTGGGAACATGTTACGATATGTGGTGGCAGGGTTTTGTTGCAAAGGGAAGCCACGGTTTAGGAATTTGTGTGTTATGTTTGGGGTTTTGTGTGTGCAGTTTTGAAAGAAACGTACAGTTTTGAAAAACGCGTTTTAGCAATCGACAAAAACTGTAAGTCACCTACCGTTGAGATGCATAACAACAGGATGTTCAGACCAGACATGAAGTACAGAAGAGTCAAAGCTGCAGCTGGTAGCATGAAAGCATAACGATAATGTTTTGGTTGATCGATGAACCTCTTCCTTCCTACAGGCTTTCAGCCATGATGTGATACACACACCTTCTCACACAGAGCCATGTGATGGATTACAGTCAGATAGAACATGATCCACCTGTGGAGGAAATCCTGTACATGGCTGTTTCACTTTACATGTGCACTGATTGCTGCTGCGCCTGCAAGATGTTCAAAAAGTCCACAAGCATGACAGCTAACAAAGTCTTCTGCACGTTTATGTTTAGCTGTGTTTTATAGAAGAATAAGTGCTGGTAGTAAACAAAATATAAAATGTAAGTTACTTTCTATTCAGAGTTTTAAATTGCATTCAAATTGAAGGGACTTTTGATCAATCGCTGATGGAAAAAAAAAAGATCAAAGGCTTAGCATGTCTTGAACGAACGCATCTCACCCACCGCCTTTCATGCAGTTGTTGCTCAACATCTGCACATTTAGCAGAGGTAACTCCATTTTAAATGTTAATGTTTAATACCTGTGACAACCATTTTCATTTGGGATGATGCCAACAGAGGATTTCTTAGACACATACAGTTTTCACGATGTTTTCCCATCAGACAGGAGTGACGTCAAATTTTTATTTTTGGAAAAGTATCCAACAAAGATATCAGTTTGTGCTTAAAGTATGTGTTTGAAACAATTCTCAGCTACAGATGTCAAATTTTACCTCATCATATGCAAAAATTATAGTCATTTATATGTTTGTTAATCTTGATGCACTCTGGTGGCCATCTGAGGCCTAGTCCACACGTAGCCGTTTTTTTTTAAAACGAATATCCAAAAACTTGCATCCACACCACCTCGTTTTAGAAAAACTGTCCACACGTACCCGGATAAATACGTTGTTAAGGACATGCCAGACCTGTAGGCGGCAGTACTTCCTCCGTTCTTAACCTCGTCCTTCGTCTGTGGTCTTCCACAAGGAGCAGTAATTCCGCTTGCAAAAACAAACGAGCAAAAAGCGCTTGGACAATTGATAAAGCGAGCGCAGCTCTGAGGGCATCCATGCTGTCGACTAGTGTAAACACAGGTCGCACACGTGATGTCAGCATTTTTTTTGTCGTGGAAAGTGACGTTGCGGACCTTAAAACTCCGGTTTTGTCTGTCCACACGCAGACACCCAAAACGGAGAAAACGCAGATCTTCACTTTGGCCGGAGTTTTTAAAAAGATCCGTTTTCGTGTGAAAAAACTCCGTTTTCGTGTGGATGACAGGCCAAAACGTAGAAAAATATCTACGTTTTGGCCGATCCCCGGCTACGTGTGGACAGGGCCTTAAGTTGGACTGACACCAAAATACAATTAGCTGCAGCTGCACACCAGATTTATTTTCTTAGCATTTGAGTAACATTTTCCCAGTCATCAATGAGATATTTGGCTGAAACTAGGCAGACATATGCACACAGATGCTGGCTAAAACACCCACCTTTTGCTTTTCAGAGAGGAGCAGTAACAAAAAGAATGTTTTGATTTGCAGAAAGCTAGTGCCTTTCTCTGCAAAAACAGCAAATCTGCACACTCACCAGCTTGCTTTCTTGCCCGAGGGAGGCAGCTGAGAAGCCACAGATGAGCGAGACGACATGTTCGGTGTCATCTGACTGCCAGCTCTTTGGCACCGTTAGCTTCAGCAGCCTGCCAGAAGAACACTGTACATGTGAAGAAGGGGAGCATGTCAGGCCAAATTTGTTCTAAGTTGAGTTTTAGGGAAAGTGACAGCTTCGGTATATGGGTATAGATTTAGAACTTCAACAAGTCAAAGGCTTTATTCTAAGTATGGCTGCCCATTCATGCAATTCTTCAGTCAACAAAACTTCATGATGATACATATTCATAGGTAAAGTTTGGGCTCTTGTACATTTCTACACTCTTCAAACTTAATCTCCCAATTTCTTCTCACATTTCACATATCAGGGATGCCAGATTTCATCTTTGCAACATGCTTTTCATAAATTTAAACCATCTTTTAGAGACAAATAAAGTCACATAGTGTGTATTGAGTCTTTGGTCTGAAACGTAAACAAGTTCATTCATCCTATCTTGATTGAACAGCATCACAAATAAAAGAAAAAGCATGTCTTTGTTCTCTTGTGTGCCCACTGGTTAAAGCATCTGATGTCCAAAATACCCAGAAAGGACAAAAAGTGTCCAGAAAATAATGAAGATGTTGACAATGTTGTTTGAAATGTCTTAATTATCTCTCTAGTGATTAAGCATGTCAATTTAAAGGCCGATTGCCATCAATTGTATTTAAGAAAACATCTCAAGATACGCAATTATAAGAACACTTTTAATCAGAGTATAGTTAAACTTTAAGGTTTATTCATCTGGTCAGTTAAAGCAGAAATAATTATAAGTTATATTAGTTGTTAATTAGTATTGCACCCTTAAAGTAGCTTTCCGGAGTTTTCTACTTTCAGAAATTATGAATGATTTGTCAGAAATCCGTAAAAGTGATTATCTTATCATGTACTGTGATATAACGTAAGCAATACGTCTTATTTATGTTTTATTTTTTTGCTAAACACGCCCCCTCCCCCGCAGAGCTCCGTGCAATAGGAAACTGAGCGCCTACCAGAACTAACCAATAGTGTTAGACTACCGCTTAGATGCATCCAATTTAAGGAATACCTCGGCTGATGCAGAATTGATGAACTTTTCATGGACAAGAAAGTCTTTAAAATACAAATATATGAGAACACAACATGACATGAGAATAATACTCGTAAAACAAACGTGTTTTAGCTCTGTTTGTCGGCTACAGAAGCACATTTATAAACATAAACATGAAGTTGCCATCTTAAAAAAACGGAAGGAGTGTGATATGCTTGTCAGCCACTAGATGGTGCCATCAGATAAGAGCAATACTCCGGAAAGAAGCTTTAAGCCCCTCCCCCTTCTTCTGGGATACAGATCTAAGCAATGCCTCTCATTTGTTTAGAAGGTTTATATGTGTGTGTTTGTGTGTGTGTGTGTGTGTGTGTGTGTGTGTGTGTGTGTGTGTGTGTGTGTGTGTGTGTGTGTGTGTGTGTGTGTGTGTGTGTGTGTGTGTGTGGCGTGAAAGACTGCATGTTAATGACCAATATGATGTGATGATTCCATATAAATATGAAATATCTATCTGATTGATCTTTGAATGTTTAATCAGAAGATTCTAGGGTTCTTTGCATCTTTAGTGACCATAAACACACTTCGTATTAATTCAGACAGAGTCAGTATACAGTTTATAAAATGAATTTAACTATTTTTCCTAAACTAAGGATTATACATGACAAGATATGAATAATAAGATGTGGTGTGGTGGATGTGAGGTGATGTAATGGAAGTTAGATGTTTAGCAAAACCATTCTTTGTATCTGAGAAAGTTGTGAAGTCTGGGTTGTAAAAGAATTTATTTGTTTATAAACTAGAGAGTTGTTTATTTAAAAACCATCCGATGCAATCTGTGCCAAGTCTACACCCTATATGCCAAATCTATGTGGAGGTTCTCGTTCAATCCAGGGGTCATGCGGGTCACTGCCAGTGGAGTGATATCAGGAACCCATTAGGATCCGTCCAGTCTGAGAACCCTCCAGGTAAAGGCAGGAAGCTGGAATGCTTATTTGCGTCCAAGGTTGATGTTTGCTTGGCTCTTAAGCCTGATTCATGCTTCTCCGTCAGCGCCGCAAGGGACAGACACGCACGGATTGATGGAAGCGTTTTGCTTTCATACTTCTCCGTCTCCTGGAGAGTGTTGCAAAGCAATTGCCCGGCAGGACAGCAGAGGGCGTAGCGCTGTTCTGTGGTATCATGTCATGTATCCGGTCCAAGACAGTGTGTTTATATTGTGTTTTTTTGTATGTAAGAGACTTTTAACACGGACAAATTAGTCTCTCATCCTCCTCCACCTCCATGCGCTCACCACCTCTAAACCCACGTTTCCTGTCATTTCCGTCCACAAATAAAACGCTTGCTGCGCATCTTTTCACTCCTCCAGTCACGGGGAATTAAACATTCATGTTTTTAGAATTTTTTCGCGAGGTATTCTTCAAGCTGCTCCGTGTCTGCCGCTTGTTATCCTCGGCTCTCTTTATGTTTTTGAGGGCGCAATGGCGGCGGTGTAGACGACAGCGGCGTACTGACCAATCACAAGCTTGCGTTGTCCGTCTCGACTGATGGATGTTTAGAAAAGAGAGCTCGACTCCGTCCGTCCTTGCGGCGCTCTCCGGCAGGCCCGCAAGGACGTTGCGTGTCTCCGCACCGACGCAGACGGAGAAGCATGAATCAGGCTTTAGACGAGCCGGTTGTCTGGTATCAGCCGCAGCGTTGCAGACAGGCTTTGACAGGAGGTCGAAGGAGAAGATGGTTTCAAAAATGCTTGTTCCCGAATTGGCCGGTTCGAGGGTCCGCTGGAGACTTAATTAATCAGGAAGTAATTCTTGTTTTCATAAACTACTTTGTTATGGTTTCTGGCCAAGTTTGGCAAATCAGAATTTGACACATTTTAGAGAATTTACCAAAATCCCTCAAAAAGCCACGCCTTCCTTCAGATACAAAAGGATTTTTAACACTTTGTGAATGAGAATCTCTAAACTCTTATGTGAGGTGAATATTAGCCTTAATGAGTATCATATTGTTATGTGTGTGAGTGTGAACAATGATTAACTTGTGAAATCAAACACATACTGATCATAAGATCTGAAATGGATCATTGTAAGAACAACATTCATTTTAAAGCCTTCATTGGCTTAAGCACAGATGATTCAAACATTTGATTAAACATCTTGTTCATTCATCACACATGATTATTTAACGTATAACTGTAAAGTCACATGGGATTCGAGTACGATCTCTTTTTATTCAGAGTAAGGAATGCAGCAGCCAGGCTTTTACACAGAGAGTGCAGGACCTTGAGTGAGAATGTTTGTCTGGATGTTTTGTCTTCTGGTATGTCAACAAGCACTGAGCAGAACCTTCTGGATTTATAAGGCCAGATAGAAAAGGGGGTTTATTTCTGTACATGAAAGGTTATTATGTTGGTCAATATACAGGTGAAAATTGACTCTTTTGGTACGTTACATGTGTGTGTGTGTGCGTGTGCATGTGCGTGCGTGTGTGTGTTTAAGACTTACTTGAATGAATCTTACCATATCCTTACACAGTATGGTCTGGTCACCTTAAAAAAACAGCTGATGACCTTTTTTACCTAATGCTGCTTTTACTTTAATATTTGTCTTTTTTTCCTTCTTTCTTCCCAAATGAATAAAAATTGTTCATTTGTTTTGTGATATTTGTGATCATTTTAAAATTTCATATTTTGTTTTTCAGATTTTAACTTATTTTATGATAGTTATGATATTATTTATCTATGTGAAGCGCTTTGTGTTGCTCTGGCTGTGATGAGTGCTATATAAACAAAACATACTTACTGTTGGTTCATGGAGAACCAGCAGAGCCTTGGTAGGTCATCCCGTAACTGTTAGTGGTAATTTTGACAAGAAATTTTTATGTAGCGTTAGCCTTAGCATAATTCATGAAAAGGGGAAAACACCAAATTTCTGCTTTGAAGCAGACGGGGTGAAGCTAAAAATAATACGCATGTTACCAGTAGCTGGTCTCATTGAGTGACCCGGCAGCTCTAACAGTAAACCATAGACAGGATAATAATAGAACCACAACGCCATGATCGGGATCTTGATCTAATACTTGAGATCAGGCTGGATTAACCTTCAAAGTAAAACTGATTTTAATTGTTGTTAGAGGCTGAATTATTAAAGTTTCTTAGCAAGCACACCTTTAGTTAACTGAGCTCTTAGTTCCTTGTCTTTCTGACACAAAGAAAGGATCCTTGTGCTCCAGTGGGCATCTGACACTGCATTCAGCTCCCTGCTTTATATTTATCTTTTAAATTGTCCCTGATCAGAGTCGCTAACCAATCACCATTGATTACACATCTTCCTCACACACTGATCACAAGGCTATTTAATATTCAAGAAACAAATCTCATCAGACCTCCCATTGCAGCTCCTTTATTCCCTTAATCCTTCTTTTTCCAGTTTTATCCTCTCCTCTATTCTTCCAACATTTCTTCTCATCTTCATCTTCTCTCCTTCTCAGTTTTTATTACCTTTGTCTTCTGTGCATCCTCCCCCACCCCCTCCAAACTCACCATGTTTAATTTTAATATTAAAAAGATGGAGCAGACACGAGGCATAATAAAAATAACAAAACTGGGAGTTATTCTGTCATAATGCCACACCTAATTTAGTCTTTTGTGTCTGACGAAGACATTCCTTATCCTAATTCATATCGTTGTGTGTGTGTGTGTGTGTGTGTCTGTGTGTGTGTGTGTGTGTGTTCAAAGCAAATAATTTCCAAGCTGTTGTGTGAGAGAGAAGGAGTGAGACGAGACCTCATCATTCAAATCATATTTAAATTTCTCTGTTGGTGTGTGTGTGTGTGTGTGTGTGTATTTGCATGTGGCGAAGCATGAAGTTGTGTGTGTAGCTATCTTAATTCTTATCAGACTGCAAACCTTTGTGCTTGCTGCGGTCTGCGTGTGTGTTTGAGAGTGTGTGTTCACACTTGCAGCTTTTGTTGTAGAGTCACCTTGAGCCGAGGATAGAAAGACAGAAAACCACCGGTGTCTGTCTGCAACTGAAGGGAAAAAAAGAAATCAATAAATGTACATTTTAAGGAAAGCAGAAAAAGGTAAGAAAAATAAAATCAATTGTTAAAGAGCAGCATCAGTTGGTGGTGATGGTTCCTTTTTAGATTAAATTCTTCTGTGTGGTGCTCGGAAGAATCCGTAATCAAATCCCCTTTAAAGTGTTAATTAGCATAAATGTGGTATATGTGGTGACTAATTACTCATAAATTAATTACCATGGCAACAATAGTCCAGTGTTTCCAAATGTCCAATCACTGGATAAGAAGATGAATCCATCACAGCCCCGACATTATCAGTTTTACTCGCATGTATTATTTATTAAGGACTTGACCCCTGCATGCACAAGAAGTGCTCTTCTTTCCTGCTGCTAGTGATGTTCATGCATGTAAGTATTTCATTAGCAAAGTTGACAGCAGAGTAAAGACTAACCTGTTCTTTCCACCGGACGTGAAAGCGTTGTGTAACTAAATAGNTCAGCCAGAATTGTCATGAACATGTAAGCCATTTCTGTCCACTAGTTAACTAGTTAGCCATGTTTGTGTCAACTAGTTAAATATCGAGGGTGAAAATGTGCCCACTAGTTGACTAGTGACCGCAGAAATGCGCACTAGTTAACTAGTGAACACATTTAGGCTTCAGTAGTTAACTAGTTGACACAAAAACTGCTCACTAGTTAACTAGTAATAGCAGAAATGCATACCAGTCAGCTACTTGAAGGTATTTATCTCACTAGTTAACTAGTGAGGGTCAAAATGTGCACACTAGTTAACTTGTGGTAGACATAAATGCACACTAGTTAACTAGTGAACACACTGAGCAATACTAGTTAACTAGTAAGATATGAAACATTTTAACTAGTTAACTAGAGAGAATTTAGGCCTTACTAGTTAACTAGTTGACATTTAGGCTGTCACTATTTAACTAGTTGACACAAACATGGCTAACTAGTTAACTAGTGGACAGAAATGGCTTACATGTTCATGACAATTCTGGCTGACATCCTGATATCAGAATAAATGCTCATTTGGCTTGCCTTAAACCTGCGCTTCTCGATTTGCGTTGCTTTAAATGTTTGAAACAACGTGTGAAGCAGTCACGTGGGTGGAAGGGTGAATGAAGCATCGTTGCTCATTGGTCACGTGACTTTCAGTAAACAAATCAAGCTCCGACACAGTGCTTTGCTCTGCGGTGGTTCGTTTTGGTGATACAAGCTTCGAATCCTGCGTGTCACAGGTAACATCACTACTAAATAGCCGCATTTTCCCCGTGAGTTTCCTTCCACCTGGGAACGATAAGCAAAACGGGAGCGAGAGCGTTCCAAACAACTGTTCCCGCAAAGTCTCAAAATCACAGGAGAGTTGTGTCACGTTGAGCCAGGAGGAGGTTTGGACCCAAAATGCAGACACCCAGAACGACGTGAGGCAGGAGTGGATGTAAATGAAAACATTCCTTTATTAGGAAGGAGAACAAAAAATTCCAAAAGGGCAGGAAGCCAAAAACCTATGTCCTGAAACCCTGGAGAACAAAAGCTCACTTAAGAGCACAAAACCTAGAGGCCTAGTGACGAGGAACAAAACAACGCTGACACAAAACAATGGACCGACGAAACAATGAGACACAGACAGGGTTATATACACTGGGGCATGATGGGAGGCAGATAGGCTGCAGGTGTGTGGGGAGAGAGAGACCAGGTGAACTCAATTACTAATCAGGGAGGAAACTAACATGACCTAAGACTAAAACCTAAAGACAACAAGAGCAGGAAACATAACTAATAATAAGGGGGGAGAAAAACCTCAAACACTGATGGGAAAAACACACTAGAGAGACTAATAACCTGAACAGCTGTAGCTGAAGTAAAATGACCTAAGAGAAAAACCTAAAGACCAGAAGGGCAGCAAACATAACCAACATTCTAAGGGGAAGCTGAAACCAAAGGAAAAACACTACAGAAAGAAAAACTACAGGGGCGTGACTAAAGGGGGCCACGGGAGAGCAGGACCTGGGAGGGGGATACCTGAGGAAGACGCAGACAAGGACACATGAGGGCGCTAGGAGACACAAAAGGAGAACCTAGAGAGGGATGGAGAACATAAGGAGACACATGAGGGGAGACGCAGACATAGACCATGACAAGTTGCAAAACCACGTTGGATTTCAGAAGTCTACACAAAAACAAGCAAATAGAAAAACAGCTGCACGTGTCCAAAAAAGTCTGTGGTTTATATTCTGTTCTGTTTACCTTGACTACGGCGGCTTCACAGGAAGTGACGTACGGTTTTCTGCCCATGACTTTTATTTTGAAAGTTTCTGGATGTTTTACACTGCTTTCCTGTTTGGTGTCCTGTCTGCCGTGGTCTAAACTTTGAAGTTTGACGTGGTTTGGAATGATAGATCTTAAAAAATAGACTTGAAATGTAATGGTAGTGTCCCTTCCCTTCTGGGATGCGTCCAAAACGTTGCGCTTTGCTGCTTGTGGAAAGGAACCTGGAATTGTTGCAAAGTACGTTTTGCAACTCTTTCATATCTGGTGGAAAAGAGGCTTCCCAATGTAACATTGCATGGACTACAATGGGTGGTAATCCAAGATGGCAGCTTTACACTTTGGAGTTGGCTGCACTCGGACTAGCTGTTACCTCATTAGTCTCTATTTCTCTGAACGGAGGCCACACAGGAACAAATCCATAGGTAGTACCCATTTTCATTTTTTACACACAGCTCCAAAAAATTGTTTTCATACAGAAGTGTTTAAAAATCAGAAATGAAAGAAAATATCTTCACAATAATGAACCAATCTGAGAGTTTAATTTGTTAATGTCTCTAAAAAGGACGTTTAAAGGATTGCCTAAAAACCAACAAACTTGAACAATGTTGCTTTATTCAAGCAGCCAAACACAAACACACACATTCAAACAAAAGGATCAATACAGCAAACACACAGGACAAAGATTTGCAAATATAATTTGACACACGGCAGCTTCCTGCCACATTAAATCTGCTGACTCGCCTAATTGCCTCTCAGGGTCAGAAGCTTTAGTGACTCAGCAAAGTTCCAACTGATGTTCGTAGTATCATGTTTTAATTATTACACTTTAGAGAGCTGATCAGTCTGTCTGGTCTTCACAATGTTTCTGGTGCTAATCTGTCTTTTACATTTACTGAACTAATTAGTAATTGTATTTAATATGTTGTTTTGTTATTGCTATACTGATAGCAGGACATTCATTTTGAAGTAAATTTGTCTGATTAAGTATAAAATACAAGAAAAAAAACAACTCAGAGATGTCTGATGAGTAAAAATCCAGTCATGTTTTTTTTAGGATGAATCTTCATTTGAAAAAGAACCAATAATCAAAGATGAAAGTCAGAAAATCCTAATATAAAGTAACTCTTCTAATATAAATGTGATTAAAGCGAACTAAACATTTTTTGTGAACGCATCTCATAATATCTGAAAACTGAGTGAAAAGAGGCATTAATAACTCTGAGCTGCTTTGATTTTAAACATAACTTATTAAGAGTCTGATCAATAAAAATATAATTAAAAGTTTCAGTCTGCCGCTTTGAGTTGGTCTGCCACACCAGCAATGGCCCCACTGTAAGAAAAGCCATTTTAATCTCTTTTCACAGACTCATTTGTCTTCCTGTGAATGTCCGACAAGACTTTTGCTGAATCATCAAAGAGCTCGGTCACGCCACCGCTGACGCTTATTAGCAGCGGCACTGTGGGGCTCCATCGTCGCACCGAGGGACGACAGTCAAGACAGATCTGAACCTTTGACCTCTGGCTGTCAGACGGTGGTCCAAGTGATGAGACCCCTGCAGCCCCCATGGGACCAAACGCCACACATCCTGCAGAGATATCCCCAGTTTTAACCTCGTTGTCCCTCTGAGAGACACTTAAGGTGCTGTTAACATTTCTCCGCTGAGCCTTTGGATCCCGCGGGGTTCCAGTGATGCTCCACTGTCAGACATTTCCCAGAAACCTCAAATAGTTGAGGGATTTAGGGAGTCAGAATGGAAGAGATTAGAAAAAGGTCAGCAGAAGTGAAAACGAGAATATAGTCTACGGAAACACTGTCTCTTAAACAATTGGTTTAATTATAATTAAGTAGCCTTCATTAATAATCGGTTTCACTTCATCTGTATGGAAAACATTTGACCTCCGCATTTAAATGAGGAGTAAAGGAGAAAATATAGTTTGTTTAAATTTTCATGTTTGATGATGAGCAAAAGTTTTCTGTCTAAAAATTATGATTATTTTCTAAATTCCTTCCAAAATCAGGTAGTTTCCATCTACTGTTTCGATGGGGCTTTGGTTTGGTGAGCCACTAAACTCTGACCTGGGATTGTTTAGTCATAAAAAAGTTCTAAAACTCAAGGGATGAGCCAACATTGAGGTGACACATAAATTCTTTGCTAAATAAGTAAAAGCCGAAGCCAAAGAGGACCAAAACAATAATCCCCCTAGTGGTTGGTTCCAGTACAACTTTGGAGTCCCGCCCCCTTTATGTAAGAGAGATGGACATTTCTCTTTAAAAGTGCGTATCAGATAGCTCTTCCCTTGCTGCTGTGTGTCTAATGTTTCAACAAAACAGCTACAATTTCATAATTTCTCTACCGAAGGTGACCTCAGACGAAAACTCAGGGGTGAAGGACTAATGCATTCTGCCAGATTGCCTTTTACTCTCTTTATCAGACACAATCCAGACACGATCAATCTACTGGTCTAGTTAAGAACAGTTTTGAAGAATGCACCACACTGCATGATAAAATGTTGATTTTCTTTGCTGTTATCGATGTAAAAAGCACTGTACTCTTCTCTCCCATTAAGCTGACATCTTCAGTAAAGATGCAAAAAGCATTTGTCTTTGCAACAGGCAGCTGTCTATCTTCTGGGTATGACCTTCATAGCTATGTGGTGTTGCACACACAGAATAAAGGCGGTTGTTTTAATTAAATAAACAACCTGATCAAACATTTATCTCCTGTTATGTGCTGAATCAGAAGTATAAGAACAAACTATCACAGACTATTCCAGCTTAAACGGGTCAGCGCTTCAGTACGACAGTCAGGGAATTACTGATTTTCCCATTTTCCAAGGCCAAGTTGGATTTTTAATCTGGATTTTTTGGATTATGGTCGACAGTTTGGGGACAAATAGCTGCTCAGTCCAGACAACCTTTGACAGCTGTTTTAGCTGCATTTGGCTAATCCTCGTGTCTCCAGCTGTCACTTCAGCAAGCCTTCATCCTGTCAGCAAACCGCCAGATCCATATGGATCCTCATTGTTAAAAGGTTCAGCTCAGGGTTAGGGGTCGAGTAAAATGAGCCCATGGACTTAAAGACGTCGGCTAAGCTGCCGGGAGCCAAAGACTTAACTAAAACTCCTTCTCTAAATATTTACCCCCTCAATTAGCAGGAAGACCCATCCCTTCTCTTCCGACCTATGAGGATTAATCCCCTGTAATCTCTCCGTAAAATCATCGAGTAAAACTATTTAAGACTGGTTTGGAAACTTTGGAAATGCCCGTTTTTCTTTTACTTTTTAACAAAAGCAGCATGTGTCAAAACACTCATATCTGTTTTAAGTGTCAAAAAAAGGAACCAATTTCCTTACTTCTGTCATGAGCCGGGGTGAGTGTCCTCCCTCAACAAACCATCTCTGAGCTTGCTTCCAGGTGAGGGAGATGGTGAGACAGCAGCTGTGTTGGACCTACAGTCAGCAGGTCGGGTTTAAAAGGAGGATGGGGACACAACACGAGGCCGAGTAAAAGAAATTTTTTTTAAAAAGAAAATAGAAAATGCTAAAGAAATGTTTAGTGTTGAGAATATTTTAGGTAAGACATTAGATCACAAATGTGCTAGATATTTATAGGAGTTCTTAAAAGATACAGGCCTTAAAAATAGGATATAGTGCATACCATTGAAGAGTGTGAACAGTAGTAGTGACTGTTCACATGCAATCAGGAGGGTGGCGGTAATGCGCTAAGTAGCTTGCATCTGCCGTTAAACACTCACTGAAGAAGAAGAAGAAGAACACGAGGCCAGATGATTGCTACTGTTTGGGTAGTTCCAGCCATACACCTCAGTCACTAAGGTTTTCGTCTGAAGTGATTTACCAGTAAACTAGTTGATTGTGTTTTGGCTCCCATGCTTCAGGTACTCTCTGGATTCCACAAAATACCACAATAACCCTCTGGATTGTACTCAGCCACGTCACACCCTTCCTCCTGACTGACCCGCTCTCTCGCCGCTCTTCCTCAGCTCCCGCTGGACTTTGGACTCACCCTCGGCTCATTACCTCTCTCCGCTTCCAAGAACTCTGTCTGCCGTAAGTCCCTAACAAACCCATCCTTCCCTGCTGTGCTCCCGTCCCGAGACTCGCCTATCTCTGCTCTTCCCTAGACACTGTTCTCGCGCAGTTTCCCGATCACTGGACTTCCCAGTGCACCCTTAGTTTCCATTTTTCTAAATAAATAATAACTTTTGTTTACTCACCCCCTGTGTCAAGTTGTTTCCGCATGTCCTGGGTTAGATGCCTGCCTTGAAACATGACAACTTCTCAGCAAAGGTCAGTTTGCTCTAATAAAAACAACCTTAAGCTGTCCAAACCCAATTAAACAAAGCTGCTGATTTATTTGATCGCACAGACAGTTGGAAATAAAGTTGTTCCACTTTGATTTGGATTGAGCAGAAGGCAGATTTCTCTGGAAATGGTTTGGTCACTTTCAAAAACAGAAAATCTAAATTTAACGTCACCAGGAGGTAAAATCTGAGCAGTTTGCTAAGATATTTGTAATTCTATTTAAAATTAGAACTTATGTTTATGATAGCAAAGGTGGCATTGCTGAACTAGAAGCCTTCAAAAAATATACATAAAGGATTTTTTTTCTTATGTTTTAACTGAAAAGCCTAGGCAAATAGTTATATGTAGTGCTCCTCTAGATTGTTCATTTCCAATACTTTGAATGTAGATCAGTGGGTAAATTTACATTTATAAAATCTCAGTAACAAACCCAATAGAATAATCCAAACTCTGTATGGCTGCATAAAGTTTTAAATTACTGACTTTGAATGTTTGTTTACTAGTAACGCCACTTACACACTAGCATCGGCTCCGCCCACCCCAGCCTGGCCGTGTTCGTTCCACACTGCCTTAGGAATGCGGACGTGAGTGAGCGTATGAGCGGTCTCCAACATTGGCACGAAAAATAGATATTAGTGATGTCATGAGCACATCTCCGAGCACATGGGCGGGGCAAAACAGCGCGGGGAATAATGTCTCCATTGTTAAACAAAAGTGGAGCAAACTTGCTTTTGAAGACTCTGACTCTGATTTTGCATCCTGATTTGCTGTGTGTGTGTGTGTGTGTGCTCCTCACAGCAGTGAGAGACAGAGAAAAATGGCTTCATATGCTTGTTAACTCCACAGCATCCAGAATGATAAAGAATTGTGCATGCAGGAAGCCCAAGATGGCTGATTCTATCTGCCAATCGGAGGCTCCCCCTAATGGTAGGTGTGTTTTTGAGCCAGCCAATCAGTCAGCAGTGGGTGTGTTGGACCAACTCAGCTCCAGGCAGACTGCCACGGGAAGAGGGCTGAAAAAACATCCGGTTGCACAAAGAAAAATCCAAGGCTACCTAAATGGGAGCACTCAGTTCCTTTTAGTTAGTTTATTACTCCAAACTCTGTCATGGCGGAGTAGAGCCGATGCTAGTGTGTAAGTGCCATTAGGGATGGGAGGTGCCTGGCTTGTCACTGATGAGAACATATATCCTCTACTGTATCCCCTTTGATGAAGAGCCACCCATTTGTTTTTCTAAGTGTGCAGCAAGCATGAGAAAAAAAGCAACTCGCACTGAGATAGAAAATATGACAAAGTTAGGAATTTTAATTGAAGTGCAAAGAAAAATAAATTTAAAAAAGTACTGAAACTGTTTATTAGCAATAAACATGATCAAATGTATCAGAATAAAGTCAAACCCATGCAATTAAATGTGATTTAGAGGCAATATTGTGATGTCTGATTTTTGGTGGTGACTTATCTTTAAATAGCTGCTTTACTTGCTATGATCATAGTGATTTTTTGAAATACTAATCAAAACAAATGTGTTTCTTTAATTAAACAAAAACCTGAATTAGTGGTTTTGAATGTTTACTTTGAACGAGTGTATAAATGAGACTTGTCTCATTAGCCAGGCAGCAGAGAGTCTGCTCATCTCAGATGGAAGCTCCTCTTTAACGCCGGCTTTTTAAAGGCTTATGAAAACGACTCAAGCCTTAAAGATTTGAGCTGCACTTGAGGGGCGAACAAAAGGATGAGGGGAATTAAGGGGAGGGGAAAAAAGTAACAAAACAAACAAAGCATTTGAAAATTTTTAAGAAGATATTATTTAGATTGTTCTGATTTTCCTTAGATTGTCATCAAATGCTGACTTTTCCACACAGAAACGAGATAAAAGTAATAAATTTAAATATGGATGCATCAGGAGGAAATGTTGACGAGGTAAAAAGGGAGCTGAAAAAAGGAGAAATGTGAAATGGAGAGAGGATAAATCATCAAAGAAAAATGAAACGAACGAAAGCGAGACCTAAATGTGGATAAATGGGATCAGAGGAGCTGAACGGACATGGCAGAAGGGCGGCTGAGATAGTGGAATGATGTGAACGGGATCGATAGATAGAGGGATAGGTCAGACCACTGATGGATGGATGGAAGAGTGGAAGCATGAAAGAACAAAGACATAAAGATGGATGGATGAAGAAGATAAATCTTTGTTCAAGAAAAATCTGTCAAAAAATAAGTTCTCACAAATGTCACTGAGCCAATTAATCTCCCTCCGTCTCTGCTGACTCACTGTCTGTCTCCTCATTCGTCCATCTGCTCTTTCGTCCATCTGCACTTCTCGCTTTCTTTAGAAATCTGAAGCATCATCACCCACTTGACTCTAGAAAAGAATCCACTCAATTAGAACTTGTTTTGGGGCCAGTTTTCACCCAGGATGGATTTATATTCCTCTGTTGGGTATAATTCCTCGTCGAATGTCACCGGTCCGAGTTCTGACCCAGCTGAACAGAGCTGAGAAGTGCTGATACCAACAGAGACTTGGTCCAGTCAGATGTCAGCATTTTCTAACCTCATGTTATAGCATGACATCACATCATGTCCTGTCATGTTACATCACATCATGTAGTCATGTGATGACTTTGTGTTTTGAGCCAGTTAATGTTGCTTTACAAATGTGACCTTGTAATATACAGAATCAGGTCAGTGAGCTTCATATATCATCAAACAGTTTTCTTTAAAGTATCAGTTCAGCAAAGTGAAATAGTAAAATTCAGCTAAATGCATCAATCTATGGTATTTGATGGGTTATTTTACATAATAGATGCCACAAATACATTAAAGTTACAGATTTTAGTGCCCGTAGAGAAGCTTCAGGTGGAGCAATGTGGTTTTCGTCCTGGCCGTGGAAAACTGGACCGGCTCTGTACCCTTAGGGGGATCCTGGAGGGTGCGTGGGAATTTGCCCAACCAATCTACATGTGTTTTGTGGATTTGGAGACAGTATTTGACCGTGTCCCTTGGAGGGCCCTGTGGGGGGTACTCCGGGTGTATGGGGTACAAGGCCCTCTGATATGGGCTTTTAGGTCCCTGTATGACCGGTGTCAGAGCTTGGTCCGCATTGACGGCAGTAAGTCGGGCTCGTTCCCAGTGAGAGTTGGACTCCACCAAGGCTGCCCTTTGTCACCGATTCTGTTCATAACCTTTATGGACAGGATTTCTAGGTGCAGCCAAGGTGTGGAGGACATCCGTTTTGGTGGCCTGATGATCAGGCCTCTGCTTTTTGCAGATGATGTGGTCCTGTTGGCTTCATCAGAACGTGATCTTCAGCTTTCGCTGGAGCGGTTTGCAGCCGAGTGTGAAGCAGCTGGGATGAGAATCAGCTCCTCTAAATCTGAGACCATGGTCTTGATTCGGAAAAGGGCAGAATGTCTTCTCCGGGTCAGGGATGAGGTCCTGCCCCAAGTGGAGGAGTTTAAGTATCTCGGGGTCTTGCTCAAGAGTGAGGGAAAGCTGGAGTGCAAGATTGATAGGCGGATTGGTGCTGCATCTGCAGTGATGCGGGCGTTGTACCGGTCTGTCGTGGTGAAGAGAGAGCTGAGTCAGAAGGCGAAGCTCTCGATTTACTGGTCGATCTACGTTCCTACCCTCACCTATGGTCATGAGCTTTGGGTAGTGACCGAAAGAACGATCGCGGATACAAGCGGCCGAAATGAGTTTTCTCCGCAGAGTGGCTGGGCTCTCCCTTAGAGATAGAGTGAGTAGCTCGGTCATCCGGGAGGGGCTTGGAGTAGATTCGCTGCTCCTCTATATCGAGAGGAGCCAGTTGAGGTGGCTAGGGCATCTGGTCAGGATGCCTCCTGGACGCCTCCCTGGTGAGGTTATCCAGGCATGTCCAACCGGGAGGAGGCCTAAAGGTAGACCCAGGACACGGTGGAGGGACTATGTCTCTCACCTGGCCAGGGAACACCTTGGGATTCCCTTGGAGGAGCTGGCCCAAGTGGCTGGGGAGAGGGAAGTCTGGGCCTCTCGACTTAGGTTACTGCCCCCGCGACCCGACTCTGGATATGCAGATAAAAACGAATGGATGAATGGATGAATGGATGAATGGATGGATGGATGGATTAACATTGACGTTTCATTAATGCAGTCATAAACAACAGTCAACTGCTTGTGAATGTTCTTTTCTTTAAACTCCAGGTGGTATTTGTTTAAAATACATGATCAGTTAGACGCAATCAGGGACAGACGGAGATTTTAAATGACACATAAATATGATAGGATCAGCAGAAAGAACAAATTTTAACATGCTGGTACTGAATACTGGTCCATACCAGGCCTCTTCAAGCACCAGACAAAAACAGCAAATATGCATGCAAGCTTGGCTCGCTCCTCTCAGCCGTTGTGTCTCCAAACAAAATTGGACCATTCAGGACTTCACAAAGACGTCAGTAAATTGCCTTGTTTCAGCCAGAAGGTGTCCACGGACATTAAAAAGTTTTATTCTGTCAAAGTACTCCCTAAGAGAGTGACTGCGTAGTGTAAAAAGAGGTGTTAAAAAACCCAGAAGAAACACTGTTTGGTGGCGCTCTGCACTGTGTTGTGGATGGACTTCCATTGCATTTTTTGATGATGGGAATTTAGAAAAGGTGATTTTGAAGCAGTTTACTTATTTCCTTTTCTCTCCGATCTGCTTCATCACTTTTGTTTTTTTTACAAATCTGTGTGGTGATGTCTGCCCGAGATCTTTTCCTACTGAGTTACAACCAATCAGCGTAAGTTAAGCACAGGTTCCACCCAGTGACTCCACCGAGACACTTCCAACAATGAAAGTGCTGGCTTGATCACTGATATTACCCAAAAAGTGGTGTTACTGACACGCTGAAAAGGAGACACGTGCAGACGGTAAAGGTCTGGTAAAAATTACCCAGAAATCCCGGTAGTGGAAGAGTTTGTGTTTTTAAATTGCAAATTCAACCTTAAGGCAAATTCTTTTTTCCTCTGTCCCAGCAAAGCGTACGACTTTTTAAAAGCCTTGAACGGTAGATCAGTGATAAATATTGATAGCCGAAAGTTTTCATAAGAACCCAATTGATCCACAGATCCAATACCTGACTCTACACCAGGACACCCTTAATTGTGATATAAGATGAGCCCATTTTTGTGGGTTGTGTGAAACCATGTATATACTAAAGTGTGTTTCATTAAATTTTAAACCACAGCAGACATTTAAAAATGTCTTTGAAATAATCAATGTACCAAAATAACAATGAAGAACAACGAGGGTGACTTCTACCATTAAGAAGATGTTGCTTTTAATGAATGACTGCAGAGCTAAAAGCAGGAGGTGTTATTACCTTTAAATTATGCAATAAAACTTAATGTGTTTGACTCGACAGTAAACCTCTCACATATCATAAACCCCTCATATTTGCTTCATTATGCACATATTTAATGGTGGTTGATGATCTCTTTAAAGGCCAGAGCTGGAATGTTTTCTCACTGAGTTTCTAATGGGCAAAAGGAAAGGAAATCACCAAGGATAGCAGGATTTTTCAGTGCAACCATTAATAATTGATCTACAAAGAGTGATTAAATAGATGTTTTGGTGGGTTTTAGGGTCGTGTAATCAGCCAATTTTAAATATGATGATGTCAAAGAGCAAACCCTTTTATTTCTAAAACAAAACAGATGAATGAATGAATGAATGAATGAATGAATGAACCAAATTAAAGCATAGAAATAAAATGGATGTGCAGTAATTCTCATTTAAAGTGATCTAATTAATGTAATGACATTTTGACCTTCCATCCAACTTAAGGTTTGCACAGAATTTTATATAGGTACATGTGTGTATCTACAAAACATTTAGTTACTAATGAAAAACGTCTAATATATAAATCAGTGCTTTAATGCATAAATTAAATTCCAAAGTATTATAAAAAAAATTACGGAAAGCCACTCAACAATAAACTTTTTGCTACAATTTGCCTTGAAGAAGATAAATATATTATAACCACTTTTAATTATTGACCCGTTGCACGTGACGTCACGCCACTCATGGGACCGCCCCGTTCGCCATAATGGACGGCAAAAAGACCGTTTAGACACATTGAAACTCTGGTGAAGCTAGTTAAAACAAGCCCGTTTGTGGCCTT
>SSNQ01034265.1:295191-312187 GCA_006942095.1 Nothobranchius kuhntae
GGGTGTGTGTGTGTGTGTGTGTGTGTGTGTGTGTGTGTGTGTGTGTGTGTGTGTGTGTGTGTGTGTGTGTGTGTGTGTGTGTGTGTGTGTGTGTGTGTGTGTGTGTGTGTGTGTGTGTGTGTGTGTGTGTGTGTGTGTGTGTGTGTGTGTGTGTGTGTCTGCTCTGTCTTCTCGACCCCCAGTGAGTCGTGGAGGATGGCTGCTTATACTGAGCCAGGATTCTCTGGAGGTTTCTTCCTGTTAAAAGGGAGTTTTCCTCTCCACTGTCGCTGCATGCTTGCTTAGTATGAGGATTGCTGTATAGTCACTGACACTAGTCAGTGACTTGATGCAATTTGCTGGGTTCCTTATATAGGAAACATTATTTCTGATTGGCTTAATGAACTGTGAATTGGAATGTTTATTATGTGAAGTGCCTTGAGACGACTCTTGTCGTGATTTGGCGCTATATAAATAAACTTGACTTGAATTGAATTGAATTAAAAGAATTGATTAAAGCAAGTGGATCCTCCTCAGATCTTCTATTTTATGTCAGTAATGAATTACTCATTAATGAATGGGGAGGTGCAATGTGCAAGACATTTTTAGACAAACAGCTTGTTCAACCTCCATTGAAAGACATTCTGAATTCCCGTATCCTGCAATTATATTAAACAACTTCTCACATTTAACACTTTGAATATGACTCAAAAAATAAAATATCATAAAGTCAAAAATCTCGGATGAATGTAACTTTAAGGAAGATGTGTCCATAGAAAACCATCAGGGATGTTTATTGGTAACACTTTACAATGATGGTTCCTTTATTAACGTTATTTAGTGCATTAAGCATTAATTAATGTTATTAATGTTCCCAATATTGTTAACTAATAAATGTCTTTAAGGTTAGGACAAAGCTTAGTACTGCATTACCTAACATTAACATTAAGTAATGTACATTTTCCTTGCTATGAGGCGGAGTGCCTGTAAGGCTTAAGTGGGCAGCGCAAGCATTCTACGGAACTTCGTTTTGAGTGATGTGAGCGCGGTTTGGGCATATTTTGATGGATTTCCATGCAGCTTTTGACTCCTTGAGCCGGGGATGCCCCCAGCAGCCCTGGTCGTGGTCTGGTGGCCCCCCAGGCCGACCTGAGCCCGGGAACCGGTCCCATTAATATCAAGCAGTTGTTAATACTTCACTTAATAATTTATTAATGGTTAATAATCCACTAAGTAACATTTATAAAGGGACCATTCTTAAAGCGTTATTAGACCTCCCTGAAAACAACCTCAACTACCTCTGGGATTGCTAAGATCACTTAACTATGGCAGCCATCTTGAATTTGGGTTGACACCAAAGGTTAATCAGTTCAACCTGCACATACAACCTTTACTTTCTGAAAGTCTCACCAAATTTCATTTCATGCATCATGAATGTTTTTTTACAACAATACAAACAACCACACACAGGCAAAAACATTATTTACCACCTTTGGCTTTTCGGGGTGGACAGAAAGACAGATGGTCACAAAGTTCTTAAAACGCTGTAAATTTAGAGTGAAAATTATGGGCTGGTGGTTGACATACATATTATTACGTCCTATAAAAATATAAAAGAAGTTGAGTAAAATCCTAAAGGACTAATTTAACCTTGTTAAACTTGAATCTTAACAAGACCAAATGAATTCCAATTCCAAAAGGTACAAAAATAGATTAAATAGTAATTTTGGTGGCATTTATCATTCCAATGTTCCATCGTGGGAATATTACCATCTTTAATGAATGTGTGTCCATTATTATAATTCGCCAGCTCTGATTATTGGAATATTATTCTGATTTGTTGACAAGGATGTGTAGAAATACAGTTTAACTTTTTAACATGCAGAACAAGTAAGGATGTGTGCCATTTTTTGTTTACATTTGTTTAAGTTAAGTTAATACGACAGCTTAGGCAGGTCAAATTCTGTATCTGAGTACATTACTAAGTCAAAACAGATTTACTCCATCATAGAAAGTGTTCTAGATACTCCTCCTGTTGGGTAGTTAATTCCACTGAATTTAAGGCATGAAACACAACTTAAAAGTGTCTTTCCCTGATTCAACTCCAAGTGTTTCTAAATAAGGTGTGCAGGAGAATATATTTTTTCAGGAATTTTCATTATTTTCACTATTTGAGATCATTTTAA
Organism: Nothobranchius kuhntae; assembly: GCA_006942095.1. Classification (NCBI taxonomy): domain Eukaryota; kingdom Metazoa; phylum Chordata; class Actinopteri; order Cyprinodontiformes; family Nothobranchiidae; genus Nothobranchius; species Nothobranchius kuhntae. Next base: position 297,357 of record SSNQ01034265.1, read on the forward strand.
ATGTTTCTTTTAATCACACATAAATCAGCCTAATGAGCTCCTTCAATCAAACGATTAAAAGTTTGTGTAAAACTTTCTTTGTTAAAGCTCCAAACTTCCCAGTAAAAATGATTTTCAGTTGTCAGCTTCGGCACTAACGTTCCTCCGTACAGCCGCTGAAGCTGCCCTGCGTCAGCTGCTGCCTCTGCTATCTCTGACTTCCTGCAGGTTATTTAAATCTCACTCAGCTGGATTGATTTCATCATGCTGTATGTTTCACTGTGCTGCCTAAATCTAATATAGATGCCCAGCGGAGTGTAGCAGCGCTGAAGAAGGCACAGCAGAGCATCTTGGGAGGTCCTGGATTACTTCACAGTCACTTTACCCACCGTGTTGGCCTGTGTTCACTTAGTGATTCATCTGCTGTGTATTATTTAATCCCAGCCGACTGAAGCTGCAGGAGTCCTCGTGTCTGAAGCTTCCTCAGACTCTGACAGCAGAAATTTATCTCAGACTGCCTCCTTCAAAAAAGTAACTTCAGCCAAAAACATCTTTGTCAACACTGAATAACATAAAAATGTACTAAACCAAGTAAGAAGAATGTTCCTTTATCCCTTAGATTATTTTTGTCCATTATTAGATAAGTCACATTTTGGTGGTATTAAAGCACGAGTATAATTTAATCTTAAAGTTATAATAATTATCACATTTACATTATAAATACCTTACATGCTGATGTGATGGGATCAAAGAAAATTATCTGTATGGATAAAATTGTAAGCTAATATAAATCAGATACATCAGACAATTAATCAGCAATTCTTTACATCTGAAAAGAACAGAAATGCACAGAACCTCTGAAAGGTAAAAATAAATTTAGGGTGTCTCATTTATTATGTTGAGAGGAGCCAATTGAGGTGGCTCAGGCATCTGGTCAGGATGCCTCCTGGACGTCTCCCTGGTAAGGTTTTCTGGGGATGTCCAACTGGGAGGAGACCCAAGTGAAGACACAGGACACGCTGGAGGGACCTTGTCCCTCAGCTGGCCAGGGAACACCTTGGGAATCCCCCGGAGGAGCTGGCCCAACTAGCTGGGGAGAGGGAAGTCTGGGTCTCTCAGCTTATGCTGCTTCCCCCGATACCCTACTCCGGAAAAATGGCTGAAAATGAATGGATGGATTATTATGTCAGATTTTTTCATTACTTGCAATTTTTAAAGAAACAAAAGAACATTTGGATGGATGAATGGAAAAGAATATTTCTAAAAGGAAAAAAGATTTCTAAATTATTTTTTCTCATTATTTCTATTAGGAGCATAAACATTTTTTTATGAGCCACAAGGTGCATGCAAACACTGAAAAAAGATAAAGAAAGAACAAAACAAAAAAACCAAATGACAAATATCTTTCAGATTTACGTGACAGAAACAAAGTTCTATTTCGTGTAGTCTTAGCCCTTAAGCTAGCTGCTATTGGAAGGATGATCTCCGTATCAGCCAATCATGAAGAGCTTAAATGTGCGCCCACAATAGTGGGCCCCCTCGTGGTATATAACCGCAGTGACCCCACTGCTCACCTCCTTTTTCTCTTCATGCCAAGCTTGAGAGCTTCCTTAAAGAGCAAATATTTTCCTGAAAGAGCAAAATTATCCGAGAAGACGACTTACCAGCCATGTCCAGCGACGCCAGACCCTGCCCGACCTGCCAGACGGGCTCCATTTCCAGCGGCGACCTGCACGCTAAGTGTGAGGTCTGTCTCGGGGCTCACCACGCTGGCCTGGCCTTGACCCCGCAGGCCTTGTGCCCGTTCTGTGCCGCTCTGCCCGTGGCGGAGAAGATTCGCCGGGTCGAGTACTTCACTCCCGCTGCCGACGAAGAATTTCCGGTGGCTGACTCATATCCACTGGACAAGGCTTTGGCTTTCTTCGACGCCGGTCAGGAGCCGGCTGGCTTCAACCGGCTGGATGACGACAGCGAGAACTACGATGAGGCGGCATCCCTCCTAGACATAACGGAGGTCGACGAGCTTCGCTCAGCGGGTCCTTCTGCTCCAGTGGCTTCTCGCTCTTCCCTGCCAGCAGTAAGAGCACTGCTCCAGGAGCTGCCCGCCATCATTTCTGCGGCAGCAGCCCGCAAGGGGCTAGCTATGCCAGAACCGGCCCCGCCTGAAGCGGATGATTTGGCGGGAATTTTCGGGGCAACTCAGACACGCTGTCCAGACCCTATCTGGCCGCGCTTCCCCGCTGCTATGAGCTGCTGGTCTGCCGCCTTCTCAGAGCCTGCCAAGCTCAAGGTGCCATTTTCCACGTATGCGCCCATCACCAAGGTCGAGGGGTTTTCCGACCAAGGATGGCCGTCCGTTCCTCCGCTAGAGCCGGACTTGGCCTCGCTGTTCGGCGCCAAGAACCACCTCGCTGGCCCGCGAGCTGTTCCCGCTTCAAAACATGACCAGCAGCCTTTCAGACCGGCACTGCAGGGAATAACATCGCCCTTCTTGCCTTCGGCGTCTCCAAGATGATGGAGGAGCTGGAAGCTCCCGAGGAGTCGAAAGCCGTCATTACTAAGACTGCTGATGCTATCCTCAATCTGTGTGCTGCTGTGCTCACCGGTTCTGCTCGCATCGCTGCCTGGCAGACCCTCATCCAGCGAGCGATCTGGCTGAAGGCCCTGCCCTCCATTCCGGAACATCTGCAAAGGGAGATGCTGGACGGCCCCATCACCACCGATGCTCTGTTTGGTCCCCATCTTAGGGGCGTCACTGAGAGGGCTCAGAAGACGGCCGAACTATCGGCTACGGTGCGAGACCTGGTCCACCCTCGGTCAGCCTCGCACTCCGGCGGTTCCGCCAGAGGATGGGACGAACAGCGCGGAAGCTTCAGACGCCCAGCTGCACCGCCCGCTCCACGGAGCCGGCCTCCCGCCTCGGCTCCACATCAGCGGGACCAGCGAGATGGCGGACAACGGTTCCGGCGGGCAGTCCCAGGTGCAGGCAGTCCCAGGTGCAGGAGCCGCGCCGAAAGCAGCCACGGAAGTGACTCTTTGGGGGGAATGTGTGTGTTACTGATTGTTCTGATGTTGTTGTTGGTTTTGAAATAAAACCCAAAAAACGTCACTCAAAGAGCACAATCCTACAGTCCTTCGCAGAATCCTCTGCCAAGTTCTCACACATGTTCCCCACACCAAGCACTGCTGCACGCATACATGTTCCTGCAGGTAGTCATAATACACGGCCAGCCGTAAGGGTGCGCTCCATTTGCGCTCCGGCCCCAGCAGCCGGCCAAGCCCAACTCTTCCCGCTCTCCTCACACCGTTGGGTGGGGCGGGATGTCAGGTCGCTGTCTCGACCGCGCGCGGCGGCACAGTGCGCGACTCCATCCGCTGGCACTCTGTCCCCCCCGTGCACGGGCCCGGCTCCCACTCGTCCTTCACTTTCGGACTCCAAGCTCCGCGGTGCAGACCAGCCTGTTCCAGCTGTTTCGCACTCGCCCTTTCGAGTGCAGCCCTCCATGGGTCGCCCCCAGTTCTCTGGTTCGGGCGACGGCGGTAAGGGCGCATGCACAGCCCTCAGGTGTTATTTACGTGACCGCGCACATGCGTCCACTGTCGGAACGCGCGCACGAGTGGCGCCGCCTTTGTATCATGAGCAAATGGATTTCAGACACCATTCATTGTGGTCACACACTTCATTTTCAGGCCACTCCACCTCCCTTCAACGGGATTGTGGAGACGACGTTCACATCGCAAGTACAGTCTCAGGCCCTAGAGCTGGAGTTGCAGGAACTTCTGTCCAAGGACGCTATTTCCCGAGTCCCTCGCGGACAAGAGCTCTCGGGCTTCTACTCCCGCTACTTCGTAGTACCGAAGAAGTCGGGAGGAATGAGACCGATTCTCGACCTGTCCCTGTTCAACTGCTCCATAGCAGTAATTCATTTCCGCATGTTAACGATGAGACAAGTCCTGGAATACGTACGCCCCGGGGATTGGTTCACGTCAATCGACCTGAAAGACGCATACTTCCACATACCAGTAATTCCAAACCACCGGAAGTTTCTGCGTTTTTCGTTCAAGGGAGTTCAATATCAGTTCAATCGCCTCCCTTTTGGCTACTCGCTAGCCCCGCGCACCTTCTCCAAATGTCTGGAGACCGCGCTGCAGCCACTGCGCACGGCGGAAATGAGGGTTTTATTTTACCTGGACGATCTTCTCCTGTGCGCTCGGTCCGAGGACGAGGCGTCACAGCAAACCAGGAGGTTGACAGAGCATCTGTCAACCCTGGGGTTTTCTATAAACTGGGAAAAGAGCTCCATCCTTCCATACCAGTCGATTGTGTATCTCGGGGTGGAGTTGGACGCCTCCCTAATGAGAGCACGTTTGTCGCCTGCAAGAGCGGCAGATCTCCCCACGGTGATCTCCCGTGTACAACCCCGCAAGATCATGAGAGCCCTGTTAGTCATGAAACTCCTGGGCATGATGTCCGTAGCCCATTCTGTGGTGCCGCTAGGCTTGCTGCGCACAAGGCGCTTGCAACATTGGTTCATCCGCCTCCGGGTGCACCTGATACGTCAGAAGAGACGTATGTTGAGGATTCCCCCTTCAGTGGGCGGGGACCTCGCTCACTGGGGGAACCCCTGCATCCTCTCACGCGGGGTTCCCATCGGACGTCCTGCGTCACACGTATCTGTGTTTACGGATGCGTCACTGTCGGGGTGGGGGGGGCACGTGCTTGTCCCATACGGTGGCAGATCGCTGGCCCTCCCACACGCACGAGCACATAAATGTGTTGGAGCTTATGACAGTGAGGAATGTGATCAGACACTTCGCTGCCCTTCTCGAGGGCCGTTATGTCGAAGTTCACACAGACAACCAGGTGGTGGCAGCCTACATAAATCGCCAAGGGGGAGTTCGATCCCTCCCACTGTTGCGTGTCGCTACAGATTTACTGTGTTGGACACATGTCCACCTGCTGTCCATCAGAGCCATCTACATTCCGGGGGTCCTGAATGTAGCGGCAGACATCCTGTCGAGAGGGGGACCCCGCGACTCCGACTGGCGTCTACATCCTGCACTGATATCACAGATCTGGATTAGGTTCGGGGAACCGTCTGTGGATCTGTTCGCGGCTCGCGAAAACGCTCAGTGTCGCCTGTGGTTTTCCCTGAGTCCCCGGGACGGACCCTCGCTCGGGAAGGACGCCTTCTCACACCAGCCCTGGCCTCGAACGCTCCTTTATGCGTTTCCACCAGTCCCTCTGATTCCCCGTCTCCTGGACCGAATTCGGTCGGAACGGCTCTCGGTGATTCTGGTGGCTCCCAGACGCGTGTCCGCGTCATGGTTTCCGGACCTGCAAGCGCTAGTGTCCGGCTCCCCATGGAGGCTCCCGTGGAGGACGGACGCCCTTCTCCAGGCGGATGGGATAATCAAACGTCCTCCGGAAATAGGCCAACGGCTGTGGGTCTGGCCGCTGAGCGGTCACGCTTAGAGGCTTCTGGGCTGCCGCATGATGCGGTCGCCACGATTCAGAGTGCGCGGGCCCCCTCTACCATTGCGTCTTACGCTGCTAAATGGGCAGCTTTCCAGAACTGGTGCGCAGAGCGGAATGTTCAAGCGCTCTCCTGCCAGCTGGCGGATGTCCTATTGTTTCTGCAGATACTGATGGACAGGGGCCTCACATTCAGCACTGTTAAGACAAATGCTGCAGCTATCTCTTCATGTCATCAGGGTTTTGGAGATAGATCTGTTTTCAATCATCCCCTCACAAAACGTTTTCTAAAAGGTGTCAGGAGGAGCAGACCTGTGTCCTGCCCGCTTTTTCCCCAACGGGATCTAACGGTGGTTCTGCGTGGCTTATCTGGAGCTCCATTTGAACCCTTGGACCAGGTCTCACTCAAGTTCCTGTCGCTTAAAACTGCATTGCTGCTGGCGCTGGCATCAGTTAAGAGAGTGAGTGACCTAACCGCCCTCTCAGTGGCTCCCGCATGCCTCAGGATCCGGGAGGATGGCGGGTCTGCTGTTTCATGCCCCAACCCAGCCTTTGTGCCCCAAAGCATTAATGCTTCCTTCAAATCCAGGTCAATTTCATTGGCTGGACTTTTTCCTCCTCCCCATAATTCTGAGGAGGAGGCGGCTTCTCATCTTCTCTGCCCGGTGCGCGCGCTTGCGCGATATGTGTCACGCACTTCAGGGATTTGTCGCTCACAAAACCTGTTTGTGCACTACAGGGAGTCTTCCCTTGGTCAGGCGCTGTCGGCCCAGCGCCTTTCACACTGGCTGTGTGGCGCCATTTCCCTCGCTTACACATCACCAGGGCAGGATCCCCCTGAGGCACTCAGGGCTCACTCAGCCAGAGGGATTTCCTCTTCGATGGCGCTCCTCAGTGGTGTGTCAATGGAAGACATTTGTCAGGCTGCTTCATGGGCTTCCCCATGTTCCTTTACTCGTTATTATTTACGAGATGTGTCTTCAGGTTCCATCACTCGTTCAGTGCTTGGACCCCAGCAGGCTAAATGAATGCTTATGGCACCTCATTGGCCTTGCTGAGATGGATTTCATCCTCTTGTGGATGATGTTTTTTAGTGGGGGCCCCTCTTTTATCGTGGCTGCCTCAGTCTTTAAGCCTGGTCTGAGGCTGAACGTCCCCCACTAGAGGAGATTTGATTGGGTGTGTCCATTGGTTGGGTTAACCAGTGGGGCGTAAACCCATCCAGCTGCGCTTTATTCCAATAGCAGCTAGCTTAAGGGCTAAGACTAGACGAAATAGAACGTTGGTTACGTATTGTAACCCCAGATTCTATGAGTCTAGTCGCAGCCCTTAAGCCACTGGCCCCACTGGTTATGATGGGAATAAGAGCCATTGGAGGTGAGCAGTGGGGTCACTGCGGTTATATACCACGAGGGGGCCCACTATTGGTGGGTGTACATTTAAGCTCTTCATGATTGGCTGATGCGGAGATCATCCTTCCAATAGCAGCTAGCTTAAGGGCTGCGACTAGACTCATAGAATCTGGGGTTACAATACGTAACCAACGATATTTTTTGTCCTCTTGAGCTGATGATATGTATTACAGAAACAAGTTTCAGGAACTTTTTAAAGAAAAACTGAATATTATTTCTTCATTTACCTGCATTTTGGGAGTTCAATAAAAGGAAAAGAAAATAAACATTTATAAATTCCAACTAAATGTAAATTTTGCATTTGTTTTGCTATATGTATATTTTTTACTGGCACATCCATCAGTATTTATTTGCCTTTCATTACACTCACAAAGAAGAGTGTTTCCACATTAGCAAACAGTCTAAAGAACCCTAACCCTGACATTGTTTTGAACAACAAAAAAAAAGGGTTTGTCAATCTATGATGAATTATTGATGTTTTTATTTAATAGCTCATTCTAGAGTTCAGCATCATTCCAAATTTACATTTTGCTAATGCTGAATGCGGTGTTGTAGCAAACCCTACTCTTAGAATTTCTTTCTTTTCATTTTTTCTGAAACCCCAGAGAGGAGGGCTGCAGGAAACATGGATTTTAATCCTCCAATCAATGCTGGAGTGAGTGATGTGGCCAGCGCTGAAGCACAAACAAAAACAGATGGGTGCGTGTGCAGAAATGTAATGATGTCATTTGTTATAACAGGTTCAAACTGGGCAGGTAAACAAAGAGCTTAATCACCAAACCAAGCCACGTGGACGGTGTTGATTGTTATTTCAGATTATTTGTTTTACTACATATTCTGTTGTTGGTGTCACTTCATTTCAAATGCAAACACTTCCTCACATCTTGACACAGATGCTGCCCTCTCAGTAAAATCAACATTTGACTACAAAACACCATTTCTATGCAACTTGCTTGGCATAAACAGTGCATAATCTCTGTGGAAATCTGCACTGTATTTTCAATAAATTATAAAATTGGAATTTTGGAACATTTACTTCTGAAAAAAGATCACATTTTACAGCTTGCATACAGACAGAATGGAGCATTTAGAGCTTTAGCTTAATGTCTTTACTCATCTGTGCATGACATACTTTATATATATATATATATATATATATATATATATATATATATATATATATATTTAACAATAATAAGTAATAGTTGGGTCCTGTTTTTCACACAGACTATTTGCAAACATCAAAGTCCGTATTTCCGTCAGAGTAGTTAATTTATTGTTTTTATTTTTTTCAGACCTTAAAATTCAATGTTGTTTTGTTACGTGGCCCTCGGACCATTACATCTGAGTACCCCTGATTTTGTGGTGGCCATTTTCCTTTTGTCATAAATACATGGATTGTGCACAATCACTTGTTTGAGATGTGCCATTCTTTTTTTAGAAGTTATGAATTCATAGGATGTTTCTCAATGTCAAGGAACCCCGCCTTGATGTCTTGGTCCTGCCTGGTTCCCTAGCCTAGGAGATATGTCATCAGGAACCACCAAGGCCTTTTCAATGTTCATGTTCCACCCGAGTCGTCTGTTCTCTGTTAGCCGTTTAGCTAGCTGAGCAAGGATACTTGGGAGGTGTCTTGTAGCCTAGCCTTGGTCAAACATTTCCCAGAATGCACTGTTGTATTTTCAAAAGGATGGTGGATCAGAAGCCGGCAGCTACTTCGGGGGCAAATTTCAAGTTTAAATGTTAGTCAGCTAATTGTAGTGTAATGATTTAAGCTACATGTTATTTAATGAACCATAAGGCATGGGATTCTATAGGAAATATGAAATCCACCTTACGGATCGGTGAGGTTATTTAAACCAGAAGATTGGAACTTTTTGTTGCAGGGATTAGGTAACTGCTTCGTATTCACTCAGAGACAACAGAAGAGAGAGTCAAGTTTAAAAGTTAAGAATTTTATTACAAATTAAACTAGACTGACTTTAAGCACTAAATATATGGTGTAACTAAAGTGGATGAGACAGTGATGTTGATCAACAAACACATGAGACACCATTTGCCGGTCTACATACCCTGAGTGGAAGTCCCCGTCTAGATCAGGAGATGTAAAGGTCCAGCTTGACCTTATGGAGCCGGAGCATGTAGAAGAAGCCACGGCAACCGACCACCCGTCCTGGGATATGTCCAGGTCACGACAATTTGTTGGCATCTGGTAAGACCCAAGCCTGGGTCTTGATGGTTCAGCTTTTATTCTGAAAGGAACCGTTGCAGCAGTTGGAATAGCAACAAATTTTTTAGCTTGTCGTTGGTTCTTTTTGGTTGAAGAGTAGTTCAGGATTGGCCACTCCGACACTTTCTCTGTAACGCTATGAACTGGGTTTAGAGATGACGTGACATAGTTTTGTACTTCGGATGTTATGGTTTGAAAAATTACCAAACACCATTCAAAACCACGCCTCCGTCAGATCTGTAAGATTCTGATTGGATCAGTAAAAGTAATGTGTTATGTCTTTTAACGCTACGTGAAATGAGTCCTGTTGGAACACTTAAGGTCATATTACCTTTATATTCTATAGGATCATAATAAAGTAACTAATATTTTGATTTCACAGATCGGTCACATCTTATTCATTGACTAACACTTGGATGGATTAGCTTTATTAAAATAGAGTTCTTTGATTAATTAAAAGAAAAGAGTTCATTCTTCATTCTTCTGTTGAGCTGAAAATAAGCAGGTTAGAAGGAATGCATGACCATACTGTATCTCATGCAGACTAGTCTTGTGCGGCGGAGGGAAAAAAACACATTTCATTCCGTTACAGTAGCTGTCGCGCTGATATCTGAAATGTGTTTTTTGATCCAAAGAATTATGATTGGTTAGTAACTTGCTTATGTATTTCATTTAATAAATATATACACAATTTAAAAAGTAAAAAGCTTGTTATATATTTATATTGAAACTTAAACATATAAAATATTACATTGTGTCACATGGCTGCCATGTGTAGCGGATTAAACTACACACTAGAATCAACACTGTTGCTATTCAATTGGAGATTCTGAAAAATGACCAATCAGATTAACCTATGAGGCTTAGATCATGTATAAATATCCCGGATACTTATATCGATCTAAGTTCATACACCAACCTGTTTAGTCTAATTTTAATTCAAATAATAATGTTTAATTTAAATGATTAAATTTTATAGCAAAAGTTTATTTTTGAATCAGAAGCTAGGAATCTTTGCTTTTCAATAACCAGAAATATTATACATTTTCTGTGTTTCGTTTCAATAATGAGGCAAGTTTAACAAAGAAGGAATTTTATTACTAACAATTTAAAGGGACTTTACGGAGTTTTGAATTTTTATGCTCGCGATTGCCCCCTCAGGCCAAAAATGTAATGGCAGCTTCAATAGTAGGCTCATGCACGAGGCACGCATGCTGTACGTGCACACCCCTTAACGAAAATACAGCTGAGACAGTCAGCTCCGTGTGTGTGTGTGTGTGTGTGTGTGTGTGTGTGTGTGTGTGTGTGTGGCCCGGAGGACAGAGGACAGGAGAACGTGCAGCTAATTAATTAAATAATTTGGTTCTGTACCTTTCACTTCAGCACCATATGTCGATGTTAAGCACAGCCGACAAAGGTTTAAGATGGGTCAGTCCGTCAGCTTCACAGAGCTTCCCTTCCCTTGCTTGAAAAATTGTTCCAAAAGGAAAGTTGAACCCACATCTTTTTTTAATGTGAATTCAAAGCCGTTCGGCGAATCTCAAATACAATTTTGGGCATCTTACTGTAAAAAATATACCATTAATGTAAAAATCAAACTCTACATAAATTACATTCGCATCAAGAATCGAACCTGGATCTTCTGCACAAGAGTCCGACACCTAAATGATAAATGATAAATGACCTGCACTTGTATAGCACCTCTCAGAGTAAGGACTCCAAAGCGCTTTACTCTACAGTGTATCATTCATCCATTCACACACTGATGGTGATAAGCTACAATGTAGCCACAGCTGCCCTGGGGCGCACTGACAGAGGTGAGGCTGCCGAGCACAGACGCCACCAGTCCCTTTGACCACCACCAGCAGGCAAGGTGGGTTAAGTGTCTTGCCCAAGGACACAACAGCAGAATTCTCTGTCCAGAGCCAGGATCGAACCTGCAACCTTCCGATTACTGGACAACCCGCTCAACCTGTTGAGCTACTGCTGCCACCAACCTAACCAGGTAAGCTACAGTACCAGTGATGTCTTTTGTATCTGTAACTTTTACATCCTTGGTGACAGCTGAAACAACGTTCAAAGAACGGTTTGGAGCGAAAATGGCTATTTTGTTGCTAATTTGCAGGAAATATCTAGAAGGAAGTAGCTAAGGGTTCTCAGAAATGTAGCTAGGTTCAACACTAGGCATTAGGAACAGCGACAAAGTCGCTGAGTTGGCACTGCCTCTCTCTCTGCTGCTAAAGCTACGGATAGCAAATGCTACGGGCTATGCCTGAGCGTGAACGCGCATGAAGCAGCCTGCTCGACCCGAGCATCTCTCTTTTTCTGTGATTTTACAGAAAAACAGGCAATCACAGTAAATTCATGGATGACAATTTAATGACAATTTTTAACAGCTTTGATATTAAACTTGTTTTAAAAGGCAAACCTGTGGCTGGATGGAAGCTAAATTGGAAATACGAGTTTGGATGCGTGAATGGAATTATCAGAAGATTTCTTTCAGAGAGAGAGGAAGCGTTCTGGATGGAAATGATGTTTTGCAGCTAACTGAGTTTTTACTTAGAGAAAACAGCATCAAACACATTCTGTCGAAGTCTACCTCACCCAATCAGAAGACCCCCTTTTTGGATCCAAAGTGTCCAGGTGGAGATGGGTTTCCTCCAGGCACGAGGTTGGTAGAAAAACCTCTAGCACGACCAAATCGGTCCTGAGATGTCTCCTTGGGTCACTCGACTGGTGGAACTATTTGCTTCTCAAAGTCCGTAACTCTGAAGGAGTTTTTGCACCTTAACCTGACTCAGAAATCAATAACTCTGGGTAGAGTTTGCGTCAGCTGGTTACAGTTACGTTTATTCTTAGCTATTCTTGTCGGCGTGACAGAACAGCAGGTGGAGGTTCAGGGCGGCCGTCCCGTTTCCTCAGGATGTTGGTTCAAGAACTGAACGTGAAGCTGTGATGGTTAGTTTTACAAAGCTCTCAGGACACTCCCACTCTCTCAGCAAGAATGCTTGGTCATGCGTCAAAAACATGTGTTGCAGTTATTGTTTATCTGGACTCTGTGTTAGATGGATAAGGTGAAACTGACCTTCTTTGCTGAACACATCTTTTACTGTCATCAACCATAATCATAATTAATCATTATTATCCCCAAAGCATAATAATTCATTTCATGTGATTAAAATACATTTATATTGAACCAAGTGATCATGTATGATGATTATAATAAACAGTAATAAAATCAAAGAGTTTTATTAATATTATTATCTAATTATTATCATCGTGAACTTGAAGTGTCCTCCTCCTGGGATGGAACAGCAGCAGATAGGTGATATGTTCCTCCAGACATCATGGCTCCTTGGTTAATCGGTGGATTTAAAAGTACTGTTTGACCCAGCTGGGTAAATGTGACCTTTGCCACAAATTAGAGAACCTTGATGATGCTACACATGGAAGCTGCGGTCACGTGATGCAAGTCTGTTCCATTAAACTGTTTTCTTTGACCAAGGAAGGACAGTGTCCTTGTAAGCAAGGTGCCTGGCCTAGCAAGACATCACCTTTCAAGGCCAGGCGCCTCGACATTGCGAGACACCCATGGTATGGATACTAATAGTCAGGATAGTTTACTAGTCAGGCAGAAATCCAGACAAATGGAGCTATTATACTCTGTCCCATGTGTTGACAAGTCAGTGTCCTGCTGTGGGCCCGCTGCAACTACATCATAATGGAAGAATCTGACAGTCAGAGACTTTTTATAAAGTCTTCCAACTATCTAGACACCAATCTGACTGACTCAGTGGGAAACAAGATGATAAGGAGTCCAACACAAAATCCATAGCAACTAAAAGATCTACAAACATCCCAGTACTAAACATTATGGAAGCCCATTCTCGCCACTCTGATTAAAAAATATATAATTTGTATCTCATAATTATGAAATACAAATTGTCTTTTTAGCCTCACACTCCGACTCTTCATTTTAAACGTGTTCCCGTATTTCTCTTTGAACACCTAAGATGTTCAAAGAGAAATACGGACAACAAGGAACGAAGGACTTCTGCCGTTTGGAGCGATTACACCAGAAACGCGCACGTCTAAGAAACCACCTTCGCTTCTGTTTAAGATGCCGGGACGAAAACATCACACCCACAAGCCTACAGCTGAAAACACCGATCCGGACCAAGACAGCACAAAATATAATAGAAAGAGCACAGAGAGCACTGCTCAAGGAGAGGATAAGGAACGTCATAACCAAACAGAGGCGTGTGGAGGACGAACTGGAAAGAGGACACCTGGACTTGAAAAGGAATTACAAACTTGATAAACAAATGGAGGAAGTAATTAAAGGACACATGATGGAAAAACAGGAAAAAGAGTTCATAAAAGTAAAAGAAAGACACATAAAGAAGTTAAACAGACTCATAAACAAGAAAAAGAGGGGAGAAATACAAGGCAACTCCACATCAAACTCATGGGTATGTAACATTTCACAATACAAACTAACAGAAGCAGAAGAGAGCATATTAAAGAAAGGTTTAAACTTTGCAGTCACACCAAAAGAAATACCATATGATGAATTTATTGTAGCAACAGAACTAGCATGTCAACAGATCACAGATGAGGGAAAGAAAGCAGAACTCAGAAATAACGTAGTTGGGATATTAAAAAACAGCCAAATTCAACACAGCAATATTACAAAAGAAGAACAATCAGCCATGACAGCTTTATCCAAAAACGAACAGATAATTATTCTACCGGCAGATAAAGGAAGAACCACAGTAGTTAGGGACAGAGAAAAATATAAACAACAGATGAAACAGATGTTAGAGGACAAAAATACATATGAAATACTTAAAAAAGATCCAACAGAAAACATTAAGAAAAACATGAAAAAATTACTGAAGCCACTGCACGAAAAAGGCAAAATAACAGAAAAAATGTACAAACACTGGATTCCTACAGCAAACATAACACCAAGAATATATGGAACACCAAAAATACATAAACAAAACACCCCACTTAGACCAATAGTAGACAGCATAGGTACACCAACATACAACATGGCAAACGATATCAGCAGAATCATCAGCCCGTTATTAGGAAATACAGACCAACACTGCAAAAACAGCATAGAACTGGCAAAAGAACTAAAGGAAATTACAATAGAAGACAACGACATACTCATCTCACATGACGTCACATCTTTGTTCACAAAAACACCAACCCAAAAAACCATAGACATAGTAGTTAACAGAATCAGACAAGACAAAACTTTACACAAAAGGACAAACCTCACAGCAGATGACATAGCACAACTGATAGGACTGGTAGCTAACTCCACTTACTTCACATATGACAACACAATATACAAACAACTGGAAGGCTTCGCCATGGGTAACCCGTTATCAGCCACCCTGTGCGAGTTTTTCATGGAAGACCTGGAACAAAAAGCCATAGCCACTGCCCCCCCAAACTGCAAAATAAAACTATGGAAACGCTACGTGGATGACATACTGGAAATCATACCAAAAGGTCAAACAGAAACACTAACACAACACTTAAACAACATTGACGACACGGGCAACATAAAATTCACTTATGAGTTAGAAACAGAAGGCAGCATAGCATTTATGGATATGAAAATCACCAGACAGACCGACGGGACCCTAAACATAAACACATACAGGAAACCAACACACACAGACCAATATCTATTATGGACATCAGAACACCCCAT
>SSNQ01034265.1:316103-329257 GCA_006942095.1 Nothobranchius kuhntae
GTGTGTTAATTATAGTTTTTTGGTTGCACCACTTTGAGAATGGACCGTGCGCTGGAAGCAGCTTCCTGTCTGTGCTCTCTGCTCAAAAGAGTCCATAAATGATGTAATATAGGTAGAAAACTTTTTTCCGGCTCCCCTGGATGTGTAGGATTTACAGCTCCCCCATAATTCGATCCCTGCTCCTGGATGAAAAGCCAGACATTTTCATAAATACAAGAATCCCGCCCGGACGTCCCGGACAGAGAGTGAAAAGTGGACACGGTCTATCTCCTTTCCTTTTTGTATTGTTTTCTCTCTGTAAACATGCTGTTAACTTGCTTTGCACATCTTCTAATTGAAATCTGTCTTTATCATATATATATTATTTTTTCATAAGCTTGCGTTTGGTGCCCCTTCCCCGGCGTGGTGCCCTACGCGCTGTGCGTGGTGTGCCTGTGCGGAGCACCGGCGCTGTGTGCTTCCTTGGTCAAAGAAAACCGTTAAATGGAACAGACTTGCATCACATGACCACAGCTTCCAAGGCAGCCATGTCATACATGAGATAATGTTACATTTTATACGTTGAAGTTTCAATATAAATATACAACAGGCTTTTTACTTTTTAACCTGTTTAACCCTAACGCCCCCCCCCCACCCCCCACCCCCAATTGGGGGCCTCTACCGTTTCATGTCGGAAACATCTACAACTGTCCACATTCTTCAAACAAAACTAAAACCACAATCAAACAGCCCAGATGGGAAACAAGGCCATTTTAAATTGTAAAACATTAAGACACAATGATATTTGAACTTTATTTTAGAAGAGCATCTGACATTCAGTGGTGTCTGCTGGAAAAAAAAACCTTGAACAAATTTAGTTGAGGACCGCTGGAATAAATAAAACAATTGACTATATTTCCTAAATGGAATTTGAACTCACGACCTCCATCCTGATAGCACTTTCACACAGGGCAGCTCTTCTAAAATAAAGTTCAAGTATTATTTTATCTTAATGTATCAAAAACCAAAAAAAAAAGCATTGCTTAAAATCTAGAATGATTTGATGGTAGCTGTAGCTGTGCTCGGAAAATGCAAACAATCACTGACACTTGGGACATGAAACTCCAAAGGCCCTCAATTGGGAGGTGCTATCACACCCTGTCTTGTCTCCCCATTCTGTTCAGTCATGTGTCTCTGTTAATTGCTCCCACCTGCCTCTCGTTTTCCAATCACCCAAGCTCCCAGCCCTCATGTATTTAAACCCCTTCAGTTCTGTGTCTCTTGTCGTTTCATTGTTTCAGTGTCAGCGTGCTAATTATTAAAGCCTTTGATCGTTCGTGTCTGCCTGCCTACCTTCTTCACCCGCGTGTGGATCCTCACCTCCGTTTCTCTCACCAGCACGCCTGGCAGAATGAACCGACCACCTAAAGGATCCAGCGGGGAGGTTCTCCCCTGGGAGTGCCTACTTCAGTTCCTCACCTCTGACCACCGGCCGGCTTCACCTCCTCCGGCGTTGCCTCGCCGCAGACGCCGTCGCCGAACCCCGGCCGCGACGATCCCCTCCACCCTCCCGGAGCCAGATGTGAGGTTGGACCAGGAGACGCAGCTAGACCGCTCC
The DNA here is from genome assembly GCA_006942095.1 of Nothobranchius kuhntae. Lineage (NCBI taxonomy): Eukaryota > Metazoa > Chordata > Actinopteri > Cyprinodontiformes > Nothobranchiidae > Nothobranchius > Nothobranchius kuhntae. The sequence goes on from SSNQ01034265.1 coordinate 317,701, forward strand.
TGGTACGTGGGCACCAGACTGGCTGTGTGCTCCCTCGGAGTTGTTGCACGGCGTTGGGAAGGATGCCGGGCTCCACCGTCACCCCTTGTCCCAGGACGGAGCCGCGAGCTCGCCGCTGCCCTGGCTCGGCGCACCAGCTTGGACCCGCCTCCAGATCAGCGGTCCCGTCTCCGGTCCAATCAGCGCCTCCGTCATCAGCAGGCGGTGGGACCACACCTACAGTCCATCAGACGGAGCTCGCCGGCCTCCAAGCGGAGCTGGGCCGAATCCGTCAACTCGTCAGCCTCCAGGAGTTCCAGCTTGACACCCTATCCTCCCCAAATCACCAGGAGAAGGTTTCGGTCCAGTCAGCAGCTTCCTCATCTCCAGGCCAAAGGACAGATCCCGCAGTCCATCCAACCGAGCTCGCCGGTCTCCGAGCGGAGCTGGCCCAACTCCATCAGAGCCTCAGTCTCCAGGAGCTCCAGCTGGACAATATATCCTCCCTGCTCTCCCAGTTACCGGCGCCACCAGTTCAGTCAGCTCCAGTTCCAGCGGTGACCCAAGAGGCTCTTCCCCCGGACCGGCCTGTCCGGATGTCAGAGCCCAGTCTGGCGGCTCCAGCCAAGGAAGCGGTCCCGTCTGCAGCAGCTCCTCCTCCACTCCAGAAGTCAACGTTCAGAAGTCAATGGTCCAGAAGTCGACGGTCCAGAAGTCGGCGGACCAGAAGTCGACGCCTCCAGACCAGAAGTCGACGGAGGTCGACGCATCTCCTCCAGCCCTGAGGTCGATGCCCCTTTGTGTCCAGAAGTCGACGCCTCCAGCCTTGAGGTTGACGCCTCCAGCCCTGAGGTCGACACCCCTTCGTGTCCAGAAGTCGACGCCTCCAGCCTTGAAGTCGACGCCTCCTCGTGTCCAGAAGTCGACGCCTCCTCGTGTCCAGAAGTCGACGCCTCCTTGTGTCCAGAGGTCGATGCCTCCTCGTGTCCGGAGGTCGACGCCTCCTCGTGTCTCGTGTCCAGAAGTCGACACCCCTTCCAGTCCTATGGTCGAAGCCCTTCCAGTCCTGTGGTCGATGCCTCCGGCCCTGAAGTCGACTCCGCCTCTGGCCCTGAAGTCGACTCCGCCTCTGGCCCTGAAGTTGACTCCGCCTCCGGCCCTCAAGTCGACTCCGCCTCAGGCCCTGAATTCGACTCCGCCTCCGGCCCTGAAGGCGACTCCGCCTCCGGCCCAGAGGTCGACGTTCCCTGCAGTCCAGAGGTCGATGTTCCCTCCAGTTCAGAGGTCGACGTTCCCTCCAGTCCAGAGGTCGACGTTCCCTCCGGTCCTGAGGTCGACATCCCCTTCAGTCTGACGTCTCCTCCTCCAGTCCAGTGGTCGACGTCTCCTCCTCCAGTCCAGTGGTCGACGCCGTCTCCAGCCCAGTGGTGGATGCCATCTCCAGCCCAGTGGTCGATGCCGTCTCCAGCCCAGTGGTCGACGCCGTCTCCAGCCCAGAGGTCGACGCTGTCTCCTACAGCCCAGAGGCCGACGCCGACGCCACCAGTCCAGAAGTCAAGGACGTCTCCTGCAGCGTCTCTGCCTCCGGTCACAGCTGGTCCTGCCCTCGCCAGGTGCGAGCCTCCCAGAGCCTGTCGTCGTCTCCTCCTCTGCCCAAGACGCAGGCCCTCAAGAGCTCGTCGTCGTCTCCTCCTCTGCCCCAGACGCAGGTCCCCGGACTCTACTGGTTCCTGCCTCCTCTCCACCAGTCCCTCAGTTCCTCTTGGCCCTCCTTCCTGGTCCCCCTCCTCCCGCCCTGCTCTGTGTTTCTGTGGGCGTTTGCAAACAATCACTGACACTTGGGACATGAAACTCCAAAGGCCCTCAATTGGGAGGTGCTATCACACCCTGTCTTGTCTCCCCATTCTGTTCAGTCATGTGTCTCTGTTAATTGCTCCCACCTGCCTCTCGTTTTCCAATCACCCAAGCTCCCAGCCCTCATGTATTTAAACCCCTTCAGTTCTGTGTCTCTTGTCGGTTTATTGTTTCAGTGTCAGCATGTTTATTGTTAAAGCCTTTGATCGTTCGTGTCTGCCTGCCTACCTTCTTCACCCGCATGTGGATCCTCACCTCCGTTTCACTCACCAGCACGCCTGACAGGCGCCAGGGCCCAAAGGAAAAAGGCCTAGGGCCTAAAGGGTTAAATTGTGTATATATTTGTGAAATTAAATATATATGCGAGTTACTACCCGCTAGCCACCAAAGCTGCAACTTTGAAGCAACTAACCAACCATAGATTCAATTCAATTCAATTTTATTTATATAGCACCAAATCACGACAAGAGTTGTCTGAAGGCACTTCACGAAATAAACATTCCAATTCAGGTCAGTTCATTAGATAACTTCTTTGGATCTAAAAAAAACATTTGAAATTAGTTGACTTACTTTTAAACTTGAAATTTGCCCACAAAGTAGCTGCCGGCTTCTGATCCGCCATCCTTTTGAAAATACGGCGGTGTATTCTGGATAGTTTTTGACCAAGGCTAGGCTACAAGACACCTCCCGTGTATCCTAGTTCAGCTAGCTAAACGGCTAACAAACGGAGAACACATGCCTCAGTAGAATGTAACTTTTGGAACACGTCTTGGCGGCTCCTGATGACGTATCTCCTAGGCAACCGGGATGGGACCAAGACATCATGGAGAGGTTCCTTGGCATTGAGAAACACCGTCATTCCTGAGCTGACGCCATCTTTGTAGTTTTTCTCTATTGCAACTTTATAAAGTCAAAATAAAGGCAATTTATTGTTTGATATAAATATCCAGACTAATTCTTGACTTTCCTGCTGTAAAGTAGTTACACTCAAAAAATCATCCATGGATACGTTGACATGGAAGGTCAACAGCTTCAAATCATTTTCTTTGGGAGACCGTGTTGTCCGTGTTGATATGTAAGGAAGCAAAAATAGTAAAATGGTACAGATTTTTCAACTATTCTCCTCTTACCTTAACGTGCAAATGAAATGATTCTGACCCCTTTCATCTTCTGACAATAAACCTCCCAGAGCCGGACTCAATGAGCTGTCAGACACAATTTTGTCTCTCTATATTTTTTACTTTTACCAGATTTTCTAAAGGCCAAAGAGCACTTCAAATTCAACTGGTGAAGATTGAAAATGGAGCTGCTCACTCACAGTCCACTCTGCCGTTTCACCCCCCATCAAATATAAAAGAACGATAAAAAAAGATATTATTGAAGGCATGAAAAACAGCAGAGTGGTGTCCGTGCTCAGGAGGACAAGGAAAAAAGACAGCAATGTCAGCTTTGTTGGTGAAGGACAATTAAGATTATTCTATGAAAAATCGCACTATTAACACGTTTATCAGTGAGCGTCTCTTGAGTGATCTGAGGTTATTTTCAGTAAAACGTGTTTTGTAATAACTTTCATTTCTCGTCGTTATTCTGGGGTCGATGTAACATCCTAGAAAGCATAAATCCTCACATTTTATCTGATGTGCGTCATTTGGGTCCAACTGGACGTTATTAGAAAACTCTGAAGCAAAGTTTTATGTTTTAAACAGACTTTTACTGAACTGATAAAAAGTAATAAAAGCTTGGGGTGATGTAATGTAATAGAAAGTGAAAAAAATATTTATTACATGTAAACGAGAGGTTATTTAAGTTCGACGTTTATCCTCAGCCAATTTTGGACTCATTGGAGGAAGTCATGCACACAAGACAATGATCCATCCTATGCATAAAAATGGAAAGAATTGAATTTTGCAACCAGTAGTAAATAAACAATTGATAGTTTTTTAAACTTTAAGCTAAAGCTTTAACAACTCTCTGACACCACTCTGCAGCCCTATGCTGACAAAAAACTGCACTTGGATCATTTTGTGGAGCGGTTAGGTGCCCTACAGAGGGAGCTCTTTTCTTGCTTTATGGCTGTTAGCTGTAATGCTAGTGGTTAGCATTTTCAGTTTGCTAGAAGAAGAAAAGTAAGTTTGCATTTTCTGTTGGCATCACGGTGAAGCCTGGAATAAAACCAACGTGAACATCGGCGTGACCTATGCTAGTTCCAGGGAGCTAATGCAGGCTACAGAATTATGGACTGATGGTGACCTGGCTTTGTTGCTACTGGACTTGCACATTTTTTATCCAACAATGCAGACTTTGCGGTTTATTTTTAAATTAGTTGGCTCATGTTAGTGCTAGCTTGTTGTTAGCGCTAGCTACAGCAGGCTGCAGAAGGGTTAAATACAACAGTTGTAATTCCACTTTCAACAAGTAGGGCGATGGAGCAGGAAACTGCTAGCTGTTACTTTAAGGCTACAAAGAGGAGCAGTTATTCTTATTATGTTGTGAGTTTGATGAACAAACTCCCTGCTTGTGGCTCATAAACAACAGGTAGTTTTCCGTAAAAAGCTTTTTCTTGGCTGAAATCCAACGTTAGGTAACTTCTCTTAGAAGCTCAGTCAGGGTAATTGAAGATGCTCCGATCAGCACAGCAAGGTAGGTGAGAAATTAACCAAAGTGGTCTCAAGCAGATGCTGCATCAGTAATTTCATCAGTAAACGTGTGGATTCAGCTGACCTTAGTTGCTGCAAACCTTTCAGTTGAGATGGATGCAGGTGAGGAGGGAGAAAGCAGAAAAGTGAAGGTCAGCCCAGTAAAATTGGATGATTACAGAACAAGTTGTATTTTTATAGGTCGACCATGTTAATCATGTAACAATAAATCCAGCGTGATTGATCGTTTCTTTAATCAGATCTGTATTCACAGCCCTCTCTGCTCTGATTACATTCTTGTTTTTACTTCCTACTCTTTGCTCTCTTCTTGCATCCTTTTGCCTGCCTTCAGCTCCTTTTTCCCTTCCTCCATTCTCCTCCATTCTCATTTCTATTCCTCTACTTAATCTTTCATCCTCTGCAGTCAATTTGCGCTTCTCCTCCTGTCAGATTTATTCGCTCCTGGTTCCTGATTGCTCCTGTTATCAGTCTTTGAAATCTTTCCTCTCATTGCTTTACCTTTATCTCATCCACCTGCAGTATTTGCTGTCTTGCCTTTATTATTTTTTTTCTTCACCATTTTTCACTCTATTTTTCTTCTCTTTTCCCGTCACTGTAATTAATTTTTCGACTTTTCCACTTTCAGCTCTGTGTTCCTTTGACGTGTCTGTCAGAGGAATACGCCGTTTGTTTGGCTGAAATCTAAGACAACGACAGAAAGAAGAAACTGGGTTGTTGTTCTGTTTGTCTTGTCAACAAATCCCATTTGCAAAACTACTTTTACCTTGCCAGGAAGAAACACGCAGACATGTTTTTATGACACAACAATTCTATTTTAACTTCAAATGTCTGGCACTTACTTTCAAATTCTACATACTTTACATGTTCATAAAAATGATGAAAAGTTAGTTGACTTTAGGGTCTAAATTATTCACCAACTTCACAACTTATCAACAAAGAACACAATTGTTTTGTTCTGTTTTATTAAAAATTAATGACCCACATTTTATGACATCCTGGGAAAATATTAGAGTGTTTACAGCAGTGAGGGTGGAGGTACCACAGGAAATATATATATGAGATTGTTGATCAGTTTTCTGTGGTTTCTAGCGAGAAGACACTTTTTATTTCCCCGAACAGGACACCGATACTACAGGAAATGAACGTGTGAGAGAAAAACTCAACGTCTGCAACAATTTCTGCAGAATTATTGCAATAGAAGCCGTAAGATATTGCAAAATAATGGTTTAAACTAATGTGAAATCCCTTTTTCTCAATATGGTAGATTTCACCAGTTTGATGTGCTTTGGATGATTTCCCATCCAATCATCCATCCCCTTCTTCTTTCCTAACCCTGACCCTAAAGCACAGACATCGTTGTCCAGCAGCAATCTTCAGCTCCTTTCAGGGTAATTTCACAAACAAAATAGGATAAATAATTCCTACGGGAAATTCTAACTCTTCCATACATGGAAAATAGCCATGTTTCCACTGTAGAAATTTCAGAAAGTTTCTGGGGGAAGGAAGAGTGACAGGGAAAACATAGTGGCTCGGTCTTTTCAGGACTTTGCTAAGACGTCAGCATATTGCGACTTCATCGGAAGTGAGTGATGTCACCGATGAGTGCCAAAAGGCATCCATGGACAATGATAATATTAAAAAGGTTTTATTTTGTCAAATTTTGCTGTAACTTAATTGTGACTCTTTTGACTGAAGTGAAACGATCCTTGAGGCAGGTGTGAAGTGTCCATTTAGTTACATTGAAGGCTGAATGACTCAGGCAAGGGGTGTGTACGAATCCAAGGGAAGGATGCTTGTAAGAGTGCGATGACGTCACAGCGCAGTGACGAGTACTGTCCGAATTCCAAGAATACTCATTCTCGCGTCCTCAAATGCGTCCTCGCTCCGCCCACATTTCGAGGACGGATCTGTTGTATCCTCACAGAACAAGGCTATCCCAGCATGCTTTCCGCGCCGGCTGTGGATTTTCGACAGGAAGAGACAATGGGGAGAGCTACGAAGTTTTAAACGTAAGTTTGTTAAAAGCTAGCCGTAGAAACCTAAAAAGCTTAAAGTGGTTAAGTTTATAGACATTTTTCGTTTGTATATTTGTTTTTTAAATTACATTTTAGGCAGAAATCAGCCAGAACAAGTTTGTCCCAGGGTCCCAGTTATTCCCGTGTGTGTGTGTGTGTGTGTGTGTGTGTGTGTGTGTGTGTGTGTGTGTGTGTGTGTGTGTGTGTGTGTGTGTGTGTGTGTGTGTGTGTGTGTGTTTGTGTGTGTGGCTAATTAAACTTGTCATTTGTAAGGACAACGGAGCAAAGAAGCGTTTTTATTAAGCTTAGAGGTGAAGAGTGAAGCTGTTTACACACACAACCACAGAAGTTCTTCTGTGAAAAGTAGTTTTACATTCAGGGATTTACACAGCTGACACGTTTTAATGAAGTAAAACATGTTTGTGTGAAGAATAAAAGTTTTATCTTCTCATGTGGATAAATGTAAAAATGTGTTTATTGCTTTTTTGTCACCTGTGGTCTGATTTTCTCTGTAGGACTGCAGGTGTCCAGGGTCAGGAGAGGCTTTACCTGTTGGTCCTCCTGGGAGAGAGGCCTTCTACTGCCATCATGTTAATTTTATTTAGCTGTTTGATATTTGAACACATTTATTAAAACAAATACTAACTGATAACTCTTTCTGGTCATTGATTTTATCACCAATTTTATTAGATGTTTTTTGAACATGTTACATGAACAGAAAATGAAAAGATGGTAAGGAGACAAGAATGTTTATAATAGGTTACACTTATTTACAGATCAAAACCAGTATGGACCAGTTATGTACGGTTGAAGCAGGATTAACCTGAGTGACTCTTCCTGGATCATTTATTTAAACTGAGTGAGCAGGAAGTCTTTAACAGTGCAGCTGGATCTGCTGCAGGAGGATCCAGACGTGGATGGAGGGCTGGAGCAGACCCGTGGCTGGACGTTTCTGGCCAGAGAAACATCATACAGGACGGTCTGCAGAGAGCTTTGGGACGCTTTCTCTCACTGTCCACTCCATCGTCCATCTACAGGGACCGCTGGGCTGGCTCAGACGACGGCTGTTACATCTCTGTGAATGACTTGCCTGTTAGCAATAGTGGTGGTCTGCTGGTACCTCCTGCAGGACAGCGCACCACTGACCTCCTCCACACACATCTTCCTCACGCTCATCCTCCAGACCCACAACTTCACCAGCACAGAAGCAGATGTGCAGCACAGTGCATGCTGACCTGTAATAGATTAAATAAGAATTTTTTTTAATTGAAAAATGTAAAACAAAACATAACCTGCAGTACACTGATTCTGTTCAGTTTAAAGAAAAGCAGCAGGGAAAACTACAGAGAATTTACATTTTTAAGACAGATCTAATCATTATTAGGCTTAAGTTGAATAAACAAATGCACATTGAAAGCACTTCAATGCTATTTTATTAAAAAGCCTGTTTTATAAAACGTTTTACCCCCATTTGATACAAAATAAGAAGTTCTAAGGTCCAATTTACATTAGAAAACATCCTCCTGCATTCAACATTTATAATGCATTTGGTTTATACCTACATGATAATACTCAGTAGTAATGTGTTGTGTACGTTTAACAAGTTCATTCTGTAGCTTAAAACATACATGAAACCATCTAAAGTTAACATGTAAGTTCTGAAAGCTTCTAGAACAGGGGTGTCAAATATGTGGCCCGCGGGCCGAATCCGGCCCGCAAGTGGGTTAAATCCGGCCCGCGAGATGGTTGTGTAAACTTTATTTTCATACTTTACAATGCAGAGTGAAAATAAACTTATCTTTGTGAGCAAGTTTCCTCTGTAATGAGTATAAATAAAACAAAGCTGCGCTCAAGGCTCACACAAGAACTTGAATCACATCCTGAAGTTGGCCGCCACTCAGGATGAGACTTCTGATATTGATGTGCGGGTGAAAGCCGCATTATTGGAGTTGGGAAGCAGCATCTACACTAAATATTTTCTTTTCCTTCCATTCCAGCAACTTTACAAATGCCGTTTGTTTGGCGACATTGATTTAATTTCCTACTCAGTTACATTCAAGTCGTGCCCAGCGACTCTACCACGCCACTTATGAGTACATACCACAGTTATGGAACCCGGTTGGTCCCTGGAACGCCCTGGAAAGTTGTGCTTTTGAGCTGGCTTGGTGAAATGGAGACACGTGCATACCATGTAGTGTCAATCCGTATCAAGTTCTTCACGCTACATGTTTATGGCATGACACATGCATTAAGATCTGATAAAATTACCCAGATGTTCTCATGGTGGAAACAAACCTATTAGGTGTTTTTAGCTTCCAAATCACACTGGAGGCATCCGTGGCGCAGATCGGCAGTGAAATGCTTCAAATAGGATCCATAATGGGGTTGATTCAAACTGGCTGTGGTGCTGAGATTTTCAGTTGAAGCTACGATTGAGTTCTAATTTTGCTGCAAGCCGCTTCTGAGACGAGTCGATTGCTGCAGTTCACATAGGGCTAGGCAGAAACCCACACACGGTTTCAGTGTAAATCGCCCGGTAATTTTCTAAAATACAAGACTATTTCTGCGATGCAATTTCATATCTATGTTGATTACATCTATACGGCTTTTTTGTACTTTCAGTTTCTTTCAAGAAATGCAGCTTGTGAATTTTTCATGGCTTCTTCTTTTTGATTAAAAGACAGATTGCATAAACAAACCGTGAGTCTAGCCAGGAGGACGGAGGTGAAACCACTCCACGGCTGAGACCGGTGTGGACTGGCGTTTTGAAAAGCATGCGAATAAACTGTTCCGCTACTGTTCTGCACTGCTAATGCCCCCAGTGTGAAATCAGGGTTAGACGGAAGCGTTAAAATATCTTGATCTCATATTGATCACAGGTGGCAGGAATTCATTTTCTGCTTTCTCTGTGGTTGTTTGGGCATTCCTACGGTGAGGAATGAGGTTCTGGATAAACGTGGCTGAAAATAACTCCATCAAAGGAGTCAGCTGAGGAGGTTCAAACATCTGATGAGGATGCTTCCTGGTCACCTGCCTCTGAAGGTTTTCTGGGCACGTCCAACTGTTGAATTAGCAAATCATGGGGAGAGATTTATGTATGTATGGACAGATTAATGAGTAGATGGATGTTTGCTTTCAGCGTGCCACGATTTAAAAACGTCTGCTTCCCTGCATCTCTTTTAGCAGAGTCATTATTTGCCTTTATCTGTTTGTCCTACATGCCCTTCACCACTTCAAGCCGCTTTTTTCTTTAGCTTTTTCTTTTTTTTTGGGGGGGGGGGGTTATTTTGATAAATAGGTGCAAAGAACTGAGTGAGGATCACATTTTGTAAATATTTCTAATTTAAACAAAAGGACAGACAAACAGTGGAGCAGACGGAGGGACGTGTCACGGCTCATGTGTGAGCTGTAATTGGTTTGTCGCCTCGTCAAGTCGCTAGTTGACACTCTGTGTAATGGACAGAGACGTTCAATTTATGGGAAACACAAGCTGAATGTCAATTAACTGCAGGACGCGGGGAGGGGGGAGACCACGTTAAGGAACGAGGGAAGAAACGGATGAAAAACAAAAGGTGTGAAGGATAAATGAGAGGAAAAGAACGAGGAAAGCAGCAAAAGGTGAAAGTGGAAGCTGTAAAAAGCAAGGAAATGAGTGTGTGACTTGGCAAAATAAAACACTATTTCTCAAAAATAAACAGTCTATCAAATTATGGGAGTAAGTTCAGAGCTGCAGCGAGCGCCGGTCTTTAAAGGTCTCAAAGCAAACCCTGTTCCCAAGAAATGTTTAATCTGTCATTTATTGGTCGAAAACATGCAAGTCGAGTTGTGAGAGAGTAAACACACACGACAGCAAAGGTCAGCTTGAGACAAAACATGTTGTCAGGTGGAGGTTTGTAGAATGGTGGCGACTCTATGCAGCTGCCTGCTTCGATGTTTTTAATCAGCATCTTCTCGACCTGCAGTCTGACAGCGAGATAAAAGAGAACTTAAATGATTTGATTATTTAAATCTAATGTCATTCTAAAAATATGTGAGAACATTAGATCTAAAGAAGATCTAATTAAATAGAGGACTGATGAGCTAGCAGCTAGTCCAAGTGCAGACACAAATGTGTATTATTGCCATCTTATGATAAAAGTTCCTCACTTGGCCTCACCTACAGGGCACCTCGTAGAGAAGTTACTGTTTGGTTAGATTGGCATAACCAAAAGAAGATGGTTGTCTGTTTATTGATAAAACTAAAAAGGTCAGTGTGTCAACATCAGAAGCCTTTAAAGAAAGAGATTTCTCTCTGATGGTTATAAAATAAAGAGGTACAAGATGTGGATGCAGCACAGAGAGGAAATAAAGTGAGCTGTAAATTTCACTTATGTGAGGAAATTCTTCTTTTGGGCAAAAAGAAAGAGGAATGTGGGAATCACGAGCTGCAAAAAAAGTTCCCTTAAAGAGACAATGTGTCATTGTTACCGTTATCTTCAAGTATCCATTGAAATGTTGTTGAAAATTGATTAAATGATTCCCAGGTGTAACATATAACCACAAAACCATAAAAACCACAAATAAAATACATGGGAACAGGTCTAAATCTCTTGGCAACGCCATATTAGATGCCATGTTTCCTTCTACAGGTGCCCATGAGGACAAAATGCATTTTCTGATTTGTAACAAAAGGTTACAAAACCTTTGTCATTCTTAAATGTTGTTGTTGTTTTACACATTTACCTCTTCACTTATTTCCAGTGATGAAAGGGTTAGGGTTGTTGCCCATATTATTTGCCAAGAGAGTTCACCAGTGTTGTCTTGGCAACCGTTTATATTCCACCTTCAGCCATTGCTGAAAATGTATGTGATGCCATCAGTTCCGTTGTTGCAAAGCTACAAACCCAGCACCCCAATGCATTTGTGGCTATATCTGGTGATTTTAATCATGCCTCGCTCTCTGCTACACTTCAAACATTTCAACAGTTTGTCAGCTGTTCCACCAGAGAAAACAAGACATTGGATTTGTGTTATGCAAATGTAAAGAATGCATACATGTCCAAAACAAGACCT
>SSNQ01034265.1:329332-348833 GCA_006942095.1 Nothobranchius kuhntae
GGGGGGGGGGGGTTATTTTGATAAATAGGTGCAAAGAACTGAGTGAGGATCACATTTTGTAAATATTTCTAATTTAAACAAAAGGACAGACAAACAGTGGAGCAGACGGAGGGACGTGTCACGGCTCATGTGTGAGCTGTAATTGGTTTGTCGCCTCGTCAAGTCGCTAGTTGACACTCTGTGTAATGGACAGAGACGTTCAATTTATGGGAAACACAAGCTGAATGTCAATTAACTGCAGGACGCGGGGAGGGGGGAGACCACGTTAAGGAACGAGGGAAGAAACGGATGAAAAACAAAAGGTGTGAAGGATAAATGAGAGGAAAAGAACGAGGAAAGCAGCAAAAGGTGAAAGTGGAAGCTGTAAAAAGCAAGGAAATGAGTGTGTGACTTGGCAAAATAAAACACTATTTCTCAAAAATAAACAGTCTATCAAATTATGGGAGTAAGTTCAGAGCTGCAGCGAGCGCCGGTCTTTAAAGGTCTCAAAGCAAACCCTGTTCCCAAGAAATGTTTAATCTGTCATTTATTGGTCGAAAACATGCAAGTCGAGTTGTGAGAGAGTAAACACACACGACAGCAAAGGTCAGCTTGAGACAAAACATGTTGTCAGGTGGAGGTTTGTAGAATGGTGGCGACTCTATGCAGCTGCCTGCTTCGATGTTTTTAATCAGCATCTTCTCGACCTGCAGTCTGACAGCGAGATAAAAGAGAACTTAAATGATTTGATTATTTAAATCTAATGTCATTCTAAAAATATGTGAGAACATTAGATCTAAAGAAGATCTAATTAAATAGAGGACTGATGAGCTAGCAGCTAGTCCAAGTGCAGACACAAATGTGTATTATTGCCATCTTATGATAAAAGTTCCTCACTTGGCCTCACCTACAGGGCACCTCGTAGAGAAGTTACTGTTTGGTTAGATTGGCATAACCAAAAGAAGATGGTTGTCTGTTTATTGATAAAACTAAAAAGGTCAGTGTGTCAACATCAGAAGCCTTTAAAGAAAGAGATTTCTCTCTGATGGTTATAAAATAAAGAGGTACAAGATGTGGATGCAGCACAGAGAGGAAATAAAGTGAGCTGTAAATTTCACTTATGTGAGGAAATTCTTCTTTTGGGCAAAAAGAAAGAGGAATGTGGGAATCACGAGCTGCAAAAAAAGTTCCCTTAAAGAGACAATGTGTCATTGTTACCGTTATCTTCAAGTATCCATTGAAATGTTGTTGAAAATTGATTAAATGATTCCCAGGTGTAACATATAACCACAAAACCATAAAAACCACAAATAAAATACATGGGAACAGGTCTAAATCTCTTGGCAACGCCATATTAGATGCCATGTTTCCTTCTACAGGTGCCCATGAGGACAAAATGCATTTTCTGATTTGTAACAAAAGGTTACAAAACCTTTGTCATTCTTAAATGTTGTTGTTGTTTTACACATTTACCTCTTCACTTATTTCCAGTGATGAAAGGGTTAGGGTTGTCGCCCATATTATTTGCCAAGAGAGTTCACCAGTGTTGTCTTGGCAACCGTTTATATTCCACCTTCAGCCATTGCTGAAAATGTATGTGATGCCATCAGTTCCGTTGTTGCAAAGCTACAAACCCAGCACCCCAATGCATTTGTGGCTATATCTGGTGATTTTAATCATGCCTCGCTCTCTGCTACACTTCAAACATTTCAACAGTTTGTCAGCTGTTCCACCAGAGAAAACAAGACATTGGATTTGTGTTATGCAAATGTAAAGAATGCATACATGTCCAAAACAAGACCTCCTCTGGGACAATCAGATCACAATCTTGTTTTTCTCTGCTCAGAATACAAACCACTTGTTCAGAGGCAACCTGTGACAAGAAGAACTGTGAGAAAATGGTCACAGGATCCTGAAGAAGCCCTGCAGGGTTGTTTTGAGATCACAGATTGGATGACTCTCTGCCAAGGATATGAAGAGGACTTCAATGCCATGACTGGATGTGTCAATGACTATATAAACTTCTGTGTGGACAATATTATACCCACCAGAACAGTGAGATGCTTTGCTAATAACAAACCCTGGATCACCAGTGAACTGAAGAATCTGCTAAATGAGAAAAAAAAGAGCCTTCAAGTAGGGCTGGGCGATATGGCAAAAATAGAATATCACGATTTTTCCTATATTTTATCACAATTTCAATTTTATCATGGTTTTTATCCATGAATAGCATAACTTCAACTGCGTATTAAAGAAGAGAAACATTGAATAAATAAACATTTATTCATATTAGGGATAATCAACACAGTGCTTATCTTTAAACTTATATTTTAAACTCACACCAGAGATGATAAAAGCCCTGGGAGAAACAATTACAAAAATCAGTTTTTCTTGTTTTTCAAGTAACTTAACATAAATTAAAATCGTAAACATATTTAAAGTGCAAAGATGTCAATTGCAAACGTATTGTGCAAACATTAACTTGTTCAGAATACTATGTAGCTCCCAGTTGCTCATGTAGTGGATAGTTGAGCTCAAATACGGCTATGATGTGCGGCTGGACCAGAGATCGCTTGTGGTAGCAAAAAAATGCGCATTCTGAATATTTTCTGCAACGCTCACTTTGCATTCAGCGTACATGCGTGGAAGGCTGGTGTTTGAAAAATACTTGCGGCTGGAAAACTCGTAGCGCGGATCCAATGTTTTTATCGTGTTCTTAAATCCCACTCCTACTGTTCGCACGGGACACAAATCTTTAACAAAGTGGTACGTCACTGCGTCTGTCACGCTGTTCCATCGTCTGCTGTCTCTGTCGTAAGGAGTGAGTTTTGTGAGTGTTTCTGTTAGTGTTTGCTGCCTGGAAGAAGCACTAGCCGCTGCCGCTGCAGCCGCAGGCTTTTTAGCTTTAGCTGCCAGCTGGCTCTCGTTGTATTGTTTGGGATGGCTTCTTTTCAAGTGATTAAACAAGTTTGTGGTGTTGCCATCACTTGCCTTGACACTCTCCTTGTAACTGACGTTTCGCTGCTCGTTGTCATCTGGTGAAAAACCAAACCAGTTCCATTTAATGGACGAGGCGTTCCTCTTCGGAACGAAAACCTCGTTGTCGCTCTCAGCCGCGGCCGAAGCCATGTTTGTTCACACACAGGTGAAAACAAGCGGGGCACTAATGTATTACTATGACTCACTCTGATTGGTTAAGGGTCAAACAAAGGCGTGCCACTCGCCTGAGGTAAGTTCCCTTTTCATTCAGAGGCAGAATTTCAACAGCAGAGCTGTGAATCGTGATAAAAAGGTCTCTCAAAAATGACAGACCGTCAGATGTGTAGATCGTAAAACGGTCTAAAATCGTCATATCGCCCAGCCCTACCTTCAAGGAGGGAGACAGAGAATTATTGAGGAGTATACAGAAGCAACTGAAGATCAATATCAGAGACAGCAAGGAGGCATACAGGAAGAAGCTGGAGAACAACCTACAGAGGAACAATATCAGAGATGTCTGGTCAGGGATGAAGAAGATCACAGGCTTCAAGCAGAGGAAGGATTGCACAGATGGCAGCCTGGATACAGCCAATGAACTGAACAAGTTCTTCAATAGGTTCAGTTCAGGAACAAACCCAGCATCCTCCTCGCCTGTCCCCAACCAATCAGACATCCCATCCTCTTCTGATCCAACATTTTCCTGTCACACGCCAGCTCTTTTGTCCTCCAACGCAGCCATGGACTCTTCTGGTTCTATAAATCTGCTGCCCCATTTACCTCCCCCTCACACCTAGCTGTCTCTAGAAGTCAGGTGAAGAGGCAGCTGGAGAGACTGAACAGGAACAAGGCTGCGGGTCCAGATGGTGTCAGCCCCAGAGTACTGAAGGCCTGTGCGGAGCAGCTCTGTGGGACTCTGCAGCACCTCTTCAACCTCAGCCTGGCCCAGGAGACGGTTCCAGTCCTATGGAAGACATCCTGCCTTGTTCCAGTTCCAAAGAAAACTCGCCCATCAGTCAATGACGACTACAGACCGGTTGCCCTGACATCCCACATCATGAAGGTCCTGGAGAGACTCCTGTTGGTCCACCTGAATAAGTAACCTAGAACATATCAGGACCCGCTGCAGTTTGCTTATCGCCATGGAGTTGGAGTTGAAGATGCCATCATCCAGCTGCTTCAACCAACCCACTGTCATCTGGACAAAGCAGGCAGCACTGTCAGGGTCATGTTCTTTGATTTCTCCAGTGCATTTAACACAATCCAGCCTGACGTACTTTGCCAGAAACTCCAGAAGACACAGGTGGGGGCCTCAACTATCACCTGGATTAAAGACTACCTGACAAACAGACCACAGTTTGTGAGGCTGAAGAACTGCACATCAAACCAGGCGATCAGTAACATTGGAGCACCACAGGGGACTGTACCCTCACCATTCCTTTTCACCCTGTACACCTCAGACTTGCAGTACAAATCAGAGACCTGTCACCTACAGAAATACTCAGATGACTCTGCAGTTGTCGGGTGTATCAGAGATGGAGTACAGAGAGCTGGTGGAGCGCTTTGTGGCATGATGTGGAAACAATCATCTGACCATGAACGTGAACAAGACAAAGGAGATGATTTTACACTTCAGAAGAAACAGGGTGGAGTCAAACACTGTTTCCATCATGGGAGAAGAAGTGGAGGTGGTTGAGGAATACAAATACCTCAGAGTTCACCTGGACAACAGACTGGACTGGAGAAAGATAATGGTAAATGATAAATGACCTGCACTTGTATAGCGCCTCTCAGAGTAAGGACTCCAAAGCGCTTTACACTACAGTGTATCATTCACCCATTCACACACACATTCACACACTGGTGGGGATGAGCTACAATGTAGCCACAGCTGCCCTGGGGCGCACTGACAGAGGCGAGGCTGCCGAGCACAGGCGCCACCGGTCTCTCCGACCACCACCAGCAGGCAAGGTGGGTTAAGTGTCTTGCCCAAGGACACAACAGCAGAATTCTCTGTCCGGAGCCGGGATCGAACCTGCAACCTTCTGATTACTGGACAACCCATTCAACCTGTTGAGCTACTGCTGCCCCAATAAGAGAAAGAACAGCGAAGCCGTTTACAAGAAGGGACACAGCAGACTGCACTTCTTGAGGACGCTTAAGTCCTTCACTGTCTGTAGCAAGATGCTGCAGATCTTCTACAAGTCTGTTGTTGAGAGTGTAATCTCTTCAGCCGTCGTCTGTTGGGGTAGCAGCATCAGAAGCAGGGACCTGAAAAGGCTCAACAGCCTAATAAAAAAGGCTGGTTCTGTTCTGGGGACGACTGTGGAACCACTGGAGGAGATCATGCAAAGAAGGATTCTCCAGAGAATCAAGAAAATGATGGACAACCCTGAGCATTCTCTTCACAAGACTGTCCGACAACGGAAGAGTGTCTTCAGTCAGAGGCTTCTTCAGTTTCGCTACAACACTGACCGCTACTGGAGATCCTTCCTGCCAACAGCCATTGTAATATACAATAACTCTTTGAAGACTTGATTATTATTATTATTATTATTATTATTATGAGCTACTACCATAGGCGTCATTTTAATCGGGGACACCGGGGACATGTCCCCGGCAAAATTTGTGATTGGCAGCTGTGTCCCCCCCACTTTAAAAAAAGCCTGCTGATGAGGATTTTTGTTTTACCAGCTCAGATCTTATACCAGGGGTCGGCAACCTGTTCCCATCAAAGAGCCATTATTACCCGTTTCCCACAGTAAAGAAAACACCGCAGCAGTCGCATCGTTGTGGGCGGGGCCTACCCTCAGACAGCAGAGGGCTGCTCACAACAGGTGACAGCAGCCGGTACCAGTCGCTCGCATGGGCGTCGCACCCGTGGGGGATTCAACACCCACACCTTTCCAGCTGTTTTGCTCACCTCCACACCAGTCTGGTTTCTCTATGTCGCACTCACTCTGTTTGCCTCATCTCCTTCTTCACCTCCCGCTTCTGACAGCCGATGTCGGGTTTCCAGGAGAGCAGGAGAGGGAGGGACGGAAGAGCTCGACTGAATTCATAATTTTACATCTTGGCATTAGCTGTACAAAGTCTGAGTTTGATCAAGTGAAGAACAACAATTTGCAGAGGTTTATAACAGGCGCGGCGCCAGGTTTTCATTTTTGGGTGGGCCACGGTAATTTTGGACGGACCTTAATAAGCAGTGACTTAAGTGAAGCAGGCAGGTCACGCTAGAGAATTTCGTTTAAAAAGACGTCATAAATGTTTTCCCCCGTCATTTTAATTTCTAAAATATGAAGTAAAAACTCACAGTTTAATTTTCATTCATTTGTCATTAATATTTAGTCTACACCNGTGCGTTAAGTGGACCATCTTCCAGTAAAAGCAAAGCATCCAGCCCACCTCTCCAAATGCGTAAAATGTGCATCAGCCGCTAGTTAGGCGCGCCGCGCGCACCGTCAGCTACGTCAGCCCAGACAAGAGCAGAGCAACTAGAGAAAGAATAGAGGATAATTCTGTCTGGATGTGGATGGAGATTACATTTTACAGCAGCCTGATCATCATTTAAATACGTAAACCATCACCTGTCTTCTAGTCCACGCTATCAGCATTATTTTAATTGGTCTCCGTGTGGGTATATGGGTGGTGTGTGTGTGTGTGTGTGTGTGTGTGTGTGTGTGTGTGTGTGTGTGTGTGTGTGTGTGTGTGTGTGTGTGTGTGTGTGTGTGTGTGTGTGTGTGTTTTCCACTTCAAACACTGGTCTAACCAACCAGACCAGCGTGTCCAGTAACATATTAATGTTACAATTAAACAGTTTGACTTCATGTAGGCTAGGAACATTTCACCTGCCGTGGCCCAACCGCTTCTGCTCCACATAAACTTTGTGCGTAATCAAATGTCTCTACAGGAGCTTTCTGAGCTGAAGAGGCGATTCTGCCTCAGACTGGATGCGTCATGCATCTCCATATTAGAGACGGGAACAAGCGCTGTTCAGCCAAAGTTTCATAATTTCATAAAAAGAACACTTTTCCAAGTGACATCCCTCAGAGAGACAGTGTTTCCAGAACGCTTCAGTGGGAGGAAATCTTATCGCATGCACCGTGGTTCTGCACTGCGCTGCAAACCCCTCTACAGATCTTCAGCCCACTGTCCACCGTGGGCGCTCCGAGCCGCGCTGAACACAGTGTCTAGTATAAAGCTCTGATGTTCTGATGGGAATCAAGTTACCTCTGCGATGTGCGTAACGATTAAAATGTCAGCTCATCCATGCGCATCAGTGTGCGTCGGGGTAATTCTTTCAAAACAACCAACATCCTTGAGTTTATCCGTCAATATGTGGTAAGGTGGAGAAACGAGGGCCCAGGCGGGATTCGATCCCCAGACTCCCGGGTGAGAGTCTTACGCTCTGACCAGTCAGCCAAAGGGACATCCCCTTGGCCAAGTAGCCAGGGCGCATGATCTATCGGGACACTGTGACAGGACACTCACACTGTCACACATGATTATGAAACTTTGGCTGAATAGTGCTTGTTCCTGTCTCCAATGTGGCGACGCATCCAGGAGCCGTCTGAGGAGAATCCCAGAATCTGACATCTTCCAGCTCAGGAAGCGCCTATATGATTACGCACAAACGTGACGCGTCAACCCGGTCTCACAGTAAGACCGGGTTGGACCTGTTCAGGTTTACGCAGACAATCTTTACATTTAGAATTGGCATACAGATGAAAAATTAATGCAGTAAAATATAACGCTTTTTATTTAAATATCCATTCATTATTTTACAAGCACAGAGAGCCGCATCAGATGGATGGAAGAGCCGCATGCGGCTCCAGAGCCGCCGGCCCCTGTGCTAGCCTACTTTATTGTCCCCAGCAATTCTGAAAACAAACTGACGCCCTTGGCTACTACAACAATCAATTTCCCTCTGGGATTAATAAAGTATTTTTGAATTTGAATTTGTTCGTTTGATGTGCTTGTTATTCTGCTGGAGGTTGTGCTTCCTGGGTTTTTGACCCTAATGGCCATCCGTTGGTCAGGTCTTACTCGAACACAAAAATACTGCTTGCTTGCAATGATCTATCTACAATTATTATAAATAGGCACACTGCGCTTCATCCAATTGAGTGCTGGTGCTCAGCAGCTGAGACTGACAGCTGAGGAGTAGGAAAAAAAGGCTGGAGCACTCGGGTCAAATTAAGTATATTTACCGTATTTTCCGGACTATAAGCCGCTACTTTTTTCCCACGCTTTGAACCATGCGGCTTATAATGAGGTGCAGCTTTACTGAAGATTTTCCTTCACCTGCCAGGGGGCACTTTAGCAGGAAGTGAAACAGGTGGAAGTCAAAAGTGGAAATGGAAAAAAGTGCTCATTTTAATGATGAATAATTTTTTAAAAATCCATACCCCCTCATCATGGTAGCTACGCGTATGAGTTCATATGATGCCGCATTTAGGTTGAAGGCCATCGATCTGGCACTAAAGGAGGGAAACAGTGCTGCCGCACGTAAGCTTGGCATGAATGAATCCATGGCTCGGCGCTGGAGACGGCAGCAGGAAGAACGCATTCAAGCCAGCTTCACCCGGGGATGATGACAGCAACACGGACAGTGGCACTGACATCGCCACAGAAAAGGTATGTGACGAAGCTCTTCTGAGGCTGTTCAGCTCCGACACTGAAGAAGAGGACTTTAATGGCTTTAGTGCGTAAGAGGAAGATGAGAGTGAATGACTTTTTCTGGTAGGCAAATGTTTTATTTACTAACCAGGCATGTTTGTGTGCAGTTTTTATTTTCTAATCGTCCAGGGCTTATTAATGCTGTGTCAGCGCTGTTCTTTTCTTCTAAACATGCATGCAAATTACCGGTAATAACGTGTCAGTTCTGTTTTTATTTTATAATCATCCAGAAATATGAATGCTATCAGTGCTCACCCGTGTTTAAAAATCGTTTTGTTGAATTAAAACAACAACGAAAAACCTCAGTGTAGCGTCTTTCTGTCTAATTATCTGATTTTATGGCCGTACATGTGCTGTGCGCCGGAGACCTGCATAGTGCTGCTGCACCGCGGCTTGTATTCGAGTGTGGCGTGTATGTGTAGAAAACCTTTTTTTTTGTTGGTGCAGCTTTTATTGTGGTGTGCTCTATAGTCTGGAAATTACGGTAATAGGTGCAAGTAAAAGAAACTAACGTTTCAATATCGCTGTCTTCGTCACTCTAACCTTCCCCCTTACCCCTAATCCTAACACTCTATTTCTCACCCTCCCCTCACCCCAATTGGCAAATACAGCAAAGTCGAAACATTAGTTTATTTTTTTTGTTGCACCTATTATGTAAATATACTTTACTTGAACCGAGTGTTCCAGCCTCCTTTTTCTACTGCACAATTATGTATGAAAATACACTTAACCTAACTAACTAACCCTAACCCTAATGAAAAATCCCCTTAAGGTTTGACTTTTTAAAACTGCAACTGGGTGAGCAATAGAAAAAAAAAACACTGAGAATATGACAAACATGTATCATGTAAATGTTTATTTTACATGTTGAGATGATAATCCACCCAAAACCAATCAAACTGGCAGAAAAAAGTGCAAAATGAAAAGTAAAAAAAAAATGAAGACAGGTGTTAAATAGTTGGTATTTTTGTCTCAAATTTTTTTTTTGTATTAGAGTTTCTTAACTGAGAAAGTTTAGACGAAAGAAGACTGAAATGACACATTAAAATGCATCACCATCCTGGTCCTTTTTTTGTTTCACCTCTGCTCCCTCATTTGTCTCTTGTAAATTTTTACCAGCCGTTAAAGGGCAAAGTAATGGGAAGATTTACAGCGAGCTGTAAAACCGCTACGTCTCTTTCTCATCTTTTTTCATCCGAGATCTCATCATCAGTCTGCCTCCATATTTCTTCTTCTCGCTCCATCAGCATGTGAGACAAGCCTTTCTTTTTCAGTCGTGATTTATTTTCTCTGCTTTCTTTCTTTAGATTTGCAGATGATCACACGGACTGGGAAAAGGCTCAGAACAAGGGGAAAACATGTATATGGTGGTTCAAGACGTTGAACTGAACGTTTTAAAGTATTCTGATCGTTTAACCTGAAACATTATGAGCCAAGGAAAAAGCAACGGTGAAATATGACAACATAAAATCAGTTTAGCTAAAAGTTCACTGAGAAAATGGTGTTTTACTTATTATTTTTGAACTACGAGTGAAAATTCTGAGTTTAACATGCTAATCATGAAAATCCTATTTCCTGCATTAGCCACCAATAGAAAATGTAATGATTAAATGTACATATTATTTAATGAACATATATGGATCTTTGGATAACTTAAACCAGAAGATTGGAACTATTTATTGCAGGGATTATGTAACCACTTCGTATTAACTCAGAGACAAAAGAAAGAGAGTCAAGTTTAAAAAGTTTAAAGATTTATAACTAAACAAATTAAACTAGACTAACTTTAAACACTAAACGTATGAAGTAACTAAGGTGAAGTAAGACTGAGGAGGGTGCATGTGTGAAATGTTCAGAATCAGCAAATTCAGAGAAATGATTACTTCTGATGGGAGTGAAGATGATGTTTCGCGCTAAGCTTGGTTGGAGATTTATAACACACATTGAGACGCCATTCTGCCAGTCTACATACCCTTTGCGGAAGTCCCTGTTAGATCAGGAATGTTGAGGTCCAGCTTGACCTCCTCTGGCACTGAAGCCGGTAGAAAAGCAACGGCTGCCGACCAGACCAGTCTTGAGATACTTCTAGGTCACGACAGTTTTATTGGCATCTAGCAAGACCCAAAAAGGGGGTCGTGATGGTTCAGCTTTTATTCTGAAAGGAACCGTGGCAGCAGGTGGGACATGCAACAGATTTAATCCAGCTTGTCGTTAGGTTCTTTCGACTGAAGAGGAAAGTTACGGATTGGCCACTCCGACAACTTCTCTAGAAAGCTTTGAACTGAAGTTTAAGATGACGTGGGCATAGTTTTATAATTTGGATGTTTTGATTTACGGTCGAATCAAAAAGGGACACCAAGAGGGGATTTACCAAGCACCACCAAAACCACACCTCGCGTCAGATCTGGAAGGCTCTGATTGGATCAGAAAAAGGAAATGTGTCATGTTATTCTTAACATTATGTGTGATCATTCTCTAATGGAAACATTTAAAGTTATATTACTTATTATAACTACTGATCATAAACATTGTCATTCCACAGATTGGTTCACATTTTATTATTGGACTAACACTTTGTTTGATTAGCTTTATTAAAATTAGAGTTCTTCTGATTTATTAAAAGAAAGAGTCCTTTGTCTTCATTGTTCTCTTGAGCTGGAAAGGACGAAACAGTTCATAAGCGGAGCATGAGACCTTGAGCAATATCTCGTGCCGATTAGGTTTGTGTCAGAAACTTCTGGTTTTGCTTTGAGCAGAGCAAAACAGAGCAGGGCCTTTTAGGTCAGAAACAGAAAATTCATCACGCTACAAAAATCAATGGGGAAATGCTCGGATTTGAAAAGCCAGTGAATTCCATGTCACATTGAAAAAGTAGCATTCATGGACTCACCCATTGTAACTCACAAAGGGGAAGGTTGGTGTTGGTTTGGTGTCCGGCAAGCAGCAGAGCACGCCTCGACTAGTAGAAGCTAACCGTTAGCATTAGCAGCTCCGTAACGCAGCAAGACTTCTTCAAGCTTGAGTTATTTGTGGAGAAAAAACATCAGTGTTGCAGAGCAAACAGGGAGTCGTATAGTCGCTGTTAGCCGAGATGCTTTCCCTTCAAACATCTCCATTGTTCGGGGAGTGTTGCAATACAATTCCCTGCCAGGGCAACAGAGGGCATTGCACTTTTCTGGGAGTCCATTATAGCGTATTTACTGTTTTGTTTTTATGTATTTCAGAAACTTTTCAGCATGGACACATTTGTCCCTCATTGTCCTACACCTCTTTATGCAGTTGCCACCTCTAAATCCATGTTTCCTGTAGTTTCTGTCCTCGAATCAATATTTTGTTGCAAATCTTTCTGCTCCTTCAGTCATGGATGTAAAAACCTTCATATCTCCGTGAGACGTTCTCCGGTCTGCTACATGTCTGTCGCTGGATATCTTCAGCACTCACTTTTTTTTCTTTGAGGGAGGAATGGTGGTGTTGTTGACAAATTTTAAGGAAATGGCATCCTGACCAACCACAGGCCATGTGTTCATCACTCTAATGGGCCATTCCCATCTGTACCGGGTCGGCCCGGGCCGGGTAGCCCCAGTCGGCCCCAGCCTGGCCCGGTTGCATCCACACATCCTTGTCTTAAGCCCATGTGGGCTGATTCTACCCACCAATCAGAGGCTTGCTCTAATGGAAGGTGTGAATGGGCTGATTTTACCCACCAATCAGAGGCTTGCTCTAATGGAAGGTGTGAATTTGCTGTCAGCAGTGGGTGTGTTGGCCCTGGTCGGCCTGAAGCAGACCCCCTCAAGAAGAGGGCTGAGAATGAGCCTTGGTTGGCCCGGAAAAATACCAGGCCACCCAGATATGTAAACAACCTACGCTACCCGGCCCGGGCCGACCCGGTACAGATGGGAATGGCCCATTAGAGCCCTTTAGTCGATGCATCACAACGTTGAGTGTCGCCGTGACCACAACAGTGATAGGAATACCGCCATTTAAAATAGCGGCGTTGCTAAAAAATTTTATTTTATTTTTTCCAGTAATGAGTAATCTAATTAATTACTCTTTTATCATACCCCCATTCCTGTTACTGATGAGGAAACGCGTACACTGGTTGCATGTCTCAGACGTCATGGCGCTCAAGTGTTATTGGAACTACCTGTGTGTTTTCACCACCCAGCTTCAGCTCTTCTGTGGTTGGGTCTGACCCAAGTTAGTACATTTAAGTCCTCCATCAGATTTGTGCCTCTTTTAGTGTCATTTTAAAGGATTTTTATTTATTTATTTAACCATTACTAGATTATCAGCAACAGAAATGCTACTAAAACACACACAATTATGTGAAGCTGGAAAACTTAGAATACTGTGCAAAATTACATTTATTTCAGTAATTTAACTAGACTGAGAGACCATTTGAAGGCTCAGGAAACTTTATAGACTTTTCTCTTTGCAATTATACATTTTAGCTGATTAGGGTCTTGTTAAATATCACACAGTGACATTTTAATAGTCTAGATTTGTGTAATGTTCCTGTTTGTAGTTCCTCCTGTTAAGTGTTCATTTATTTCAAATATTCAGTTCTATTTATATTTTACTATGTTCCAGTCATTAGTCTTTTATATTTCAGTATTTTAATAACTTAAGAGGGGAACCCATTTTTCTTGCATTCTTTAAAGGGACAATGTGTAGTTTTTACTATTAATTTCAGGAAACATCTAACAAAATGTTGTTGAAAATGAATTAAATGGTGCCCAGTTGTTGAAAAATATTGGCGGCTTTGTAACATCTAACCATAAAAATCAGGTCTAAAATACTTGGGAGCGGGTAAATGTCTCTGAGCTACCCCATATTAGATGCCATGTTTCCTTCTACGGGAGCCCATGAGGAAAAAAAATGCATTTACTGATTTGTAACAAACAGTTACAAAACTTTCTCCATTCATAAACGTTGTTGTTTTACACATTTACCTCTTCACTTGTTGCCAGGGATGAAAGGGAGCCTGATGTGCTTATTATTTTTGCTAAAGTTTGCACTCCCCAGGGCTTTTTGACCCTAATGGGCATCCTTTGGTAAGGTCTTACTCCAACACAAAAATACTGCTAGCTTGCAATGCTTTAGGAATCAACTGCCCCCTGTTGCTAGGAAAAATACACACTGTCATTTTAATGAAAAAAGTAACTAAATTGATGTTTTTCTTGGTAATTAGTTACTTTTATAATCTTGTAACTCTGTAAGTAACTGAGTGACTTTTTTGACTAAATATCAGTAACCATAACTAATAACTTTTTAAAAGTAAAGTTCCCAACACTGGACTACAGGCATATCGAAAAAAGGAGGATCAAGTCAAAAATTGGCATGATTATCTCGTCGTGCAAACCAGGCCTTAGGTTGACCTTGGCCGACCTATAGATCACTCACACACCTAGTTTCCACGTCTATTTTCAATCAGAAGCTAATGCAGGACATAGCCATAGGAGACTGTTTTCATGTTCAACCTACATGAAAAACAAAGCCCTCATCTTCTTTATCCTAAAATCATGAACAGAAAAACAAGACATTTTAACTTCTTTACCCGAGGCAAAGACTCACTTGTGGAGAGAGCCTTTAGGGGGCTGACAACCATTCAGGTCATAGTCCGCCTCCGCACACTCTAAAGGTTGGTGGAACTATGTTAGGTTATCAATTAAAGTCTCAATTTTACCTTATTTCTAATTATTTTTGACAGTTTGGGTTCAGTGCTTTAATTTGGAAGATTTATTGGGATCTGCAAGTGTTTGTAAAACAAACTCACCGGCACAACGAAGATGATATCATTCTGGGTTTCTTTCCTCTGGTTTTCATACAAGGCCCAAAGTTATTGAAATCCAATCCTTCTTTTCAATTTTAAAACTGACTTTATTTTTTCCACTTTCCACATGACACTGAAAATACCCATAAAAGTAACTTTTACCTCCTGTTTTCATCCCTCTGTGCTTTTACTAAAGTGCCATTTTAGAGTCAGGTCTTTCAGTTGCCACAAAATATTCAAAATTGTTATAATGATTCCACCACTGAGCCGTTTTATCTGGTGAAAAATAAACAAAAAATGTTAAGGGAGACTAAAGTTCACCTGTTGTCACATTACAGAGCGTTCAATTTACATTTTTATTGTAACACTCGGTTCCAACCATAACTGGCTGTTTCCTGATTGTTCCAACTGTGCATAATATATTACCATCTGGAGGCTGCCATGCTCAGGCATTATAAAAATAAATCATCAGAAAAAAAAAAGCTTCCAAGCACAATGTGAGGTTTGAATAGAAACATAAAGTCCAGATTCTTCACTGAACATGTGGTGTGGACCACAAAAGCTGGAGCAACACATTAACTCCATCCCATTTGGTGTTCTGTATATTTGACTAACTCTAACAGGAAACACATTTTTTCAGCTTTTGATGCATTTAGTCTTTCGGCAGATGCTGAACAGCTGCCCACGTCGTTTTCTCTTCAACAGTTTGTGCTTTTACATTCAGAAGAGGAAAAACTGAGACTAGAATAATAAAATCCAGAGGACAAGGAGAGCTCTTTGTCCTTCCTGGAGGTTGAGCCATACTGGGTTGGATTACATGATGGCAACAATCAGCGGACTATCCCTTCAGCGCCTGCTGGGACGCTCGGGTGTCCGATCGACAACTCAGGGCTTCCCTCGGCCTCTTCTGAAGGGGACAAATCACATTAAACTCAAACAAAGTGAAATGTATGGGTGCTATTTGGTGTTCCAGCTAAGGTGGAGTGATCAATATTTGACAGAAAACAATGAGCGCCTCAGCCCCAGCCCCAGCTCCCCTGCCCCCAAGTTTCAGCAGGTCAGAAAACAACTGGTGTATCATTACAGACAGATCAGCTTCGCCACCACTCGTCTGTTTATGGATCATAAAAGTGGTTGTTTTTCAGTTGTTGTTTCATGTATTGATTCAAACTAGACCCCCTGTTATGCCCCCTGGTTAAGAAGAATCCTACACAAAACACTGTCAGCCCAGAATGAAACAAAGCTCAAAGTTAAAGTTTGCATCCCTGAAAATGATAAAAATAGAGAGAAAAATCCGACAATCAAACAAAAATGTAATAAGGCTAATCAAATCAAAACAAAGAAAGATTTATTCAAACCTCTAACCATCTAGAACAAGAGATTAAGAATTAAAAAGGTACTTCTTACACTCATAAAATGACTGATTTGTATGAAAATGTGTTTAAAACAACTGCAGGTTAAAACATACATCAATGTTGTTAATGGCATCATCATGTTTTCACTTGGAAGGGAATTTCTAGCTATCAGAATGTGTGTTTTTGTGTAAAATTTAAAAATAATGATCATTTTCATCAGTTGTAGACAGACTTCTGAACAGGACTGATGAGCTAACGGCTAGTTTGAGAGTGGTCAAGACCAAAGTTGGCTGCTGTCTTCTTAAAAACCCCAAATTGTCAAAAATTGTTGTTCTGTGCCATTTTAGAAACTTTTACACAACTTTTAATTTCAAGAGACTTGGTTATTTGAGCAGAAAAATAAAGACGTTCCTGCCAGATTTTCCTTTTGGATTCACCAGAAGTGTTACATTTTGTTGCTACTTTATTTATTTATTTATTTATTTATTTATTGGGTTATGAGCGATGGAATAGAAATCTGGCCAGGGTGTACCCCGCCTGTTTGCCCGAAGACAGCTGGAGATAGGCACCAGCCCCTCCGCGGCCCTGCGTGGAAAGCGGGTATAGGAAATGGATGGATGGATTAGTGTGTCATGCATAATTGTTGTTTTATAGATTTATAACATAATGTTACACAAACTGTTATGACATTTTGGAAACTGGAGCTGTTTGAACATCCCAATAATCCACTTTGGTTTAGCTAAACTCTAACTAGCTGTTAGCAAATCAGTCCTGGGTGACATCTTTACACATAAAAACCTAAAAAGGGAAGCAACATTTATTTAAAGAGAAAGTCACCCCCAAATGAACTGTTTTTGATGATAAACTACATAAATGAGTGTCTAATCAAGTAAAAACTCTGCATGGCATTTGAATTTAAATCTATCATCGCTACTGGCTAAGAAGGTCCCCTCTTTTCCGATGGGAGCTGCTGCTCTTTTAAAGAGAGCAGCTAGCTCTTTTTGCTAATGCCAAAGGAGCAGGATGGACTGATATATAAGTTCTAGTTTCAGATTTTGGAGATGAAATAATCCACCGGTGTGGGGGGATTACATCTATCAAATCACTGCAGTGCTCAAAGATAACAACGCACAGCCTTTTCCATTAACCTCGCAACAAACTAGAATACCACCTGTCTCACGAAAAAATAAAGCTTTGAAATACGTCACAGAAATATAAATTTAAATGATGCAAAGGAAGACCTATTTAAAATGCCATCACAGACAGAAAGGCAGATACCAAATGAATGCCCCAGGGTGTGTGTGTGTGTGTGTGTGTGTGTGTGTGTGTGTGTGTGTGTTTCTCCTGACTCACAGGCAAAAATCTAATTATCACAGTTTGTTCTGGAGCCACGGCACACTTTGACACGTTGAAATTATGCTCCTTGTTAATGAACCAAGTGAGTGCAGCAGCAAAAGTTCTCTGCATAAAACACACAAACTCACAATACACACACGCACGCACGCACACAATAATAACATTATTCTTTTTGTTTCCATGAAGAAAATTAGATGCTGTGAAAGAAATTAAGGTGACTGATGAACAAGAAAATCAGTGATTTGTTGTTTCATAACTCATTGCTTTGGGATTGATTACTAACACAGAATGTCTGGAGCGATTCTGATTAAAAGATGCTAGATTTCTTTGTGAAAGTGAATGGATTTTTTACAGGATTTATTAAAACTATCAGGTACTTTTAAAACCATTGATCACAAAAACTTGTTTTTTTTTAACATTTCATTTGTATTAAACTGGGGATGACCATGTGACTGCTTTAAAGCTTTATGACAGTTGTTTTACTTGACAACAAAGTTCATGGTGGCGAGATCAGGATAAAGCTAACCAAAGGTAGGAACACCAGTGCAATTACCTACAATGTTGCTTTTTTAAGGAATAGCACAGTGTTACAGTTTCTGTAAATCTCTGTAATTCCATTTCTTAGATAGTAAAAATAGATTTTAGAGGCGTGATGTTTACTCTCAAGGTGTGCATGCTCATTCCCAAGCCCGCCATGTTAAAAATGCAATTGATGACTTTAGTCAACAGTGGCAGTGACTGAGTTAAATGTTCTTATGTCAGCTAACTGATGAAATTTTGTGTGGCACAGTGCCAACCAAATTTTGCATGATACTAAATTTTGTAATGTTTCATTCTACTGAAACATTATGCTTTGTCTTAGTTTTTTAAACTTACTTATTTATTTTGTCAGTGTCACATCCCGGACAAGTCCCCACATTTGTATATATAGCTATGCATTAAAAAAAGTCAGTCCAGACAAATTCCAACATTTTAAACTGAACAAAAACTGACTTCAAAGTAAAAATGACACAAACAAATAAAAGTTAGAGTTGGGAGCTTTAGTTAAAACAAACAAAAGAGGGAGAAAACCTCTGACAAGCCACATGGTTGACCGATGTAGTCCCCTCTATTCTCCATCCCTGATGCCAAGAACCCAACACTGTTGAAACAAAGTGAAAAGCAGTTACTAAACAGTGAGAGGCAGTTTAATGTTCTACAGATTATAAGATTAAACTAACATGGTTTTCTCAAACAAATTAATTAGTTACTCCATGATCTCAAGAAAAACATGTCAAAATGTATGTCAGCAGACATGTCCTTTTTTGGCTTTCATTTGCCAAAAAGACTGGCACTCTGTGTCCATGAGCACTAAAAGTGTTGATGGCATTCAAAACAGATTGGAGTGAATCAACTTTGCTGAGGCTCTTTGGGACGGCGCTGTTACTGCTACAGTATTGATTAAAAAGGCTGGATTTCTTTATATTATGGATTATAGGCACTGAATTCTTTTAGACTGATTCCAGGCACTGGAGTTCTTTACAGTATTGATCACAGGCAAGGCAACATTCCTTATAGTTTATTGATTATAGACTCTTGATTCCTGCAAGCATTGGAGTGAATTAGATTGGGAGCAAATACTGAATTTTCTTCAAAAGTTGATCCCAACGTGCTTAATCTGACAGTCAGTTCTTATCAGTTATGATTATAAATCTCTTTCTAACTCAGAGCGCAGGTTTTATTAGCATAAAGCAGACCAGACACATTCATTGTTCATTTCCATACGTGCCGATCATTTTCAGGGGAGAATTCCCTGAAGTGTAAAGATATCTAAAGTGTGATCACACGACGAGCTCAAATGTATGTCTGTGGAACTGAATATGATCCGCCAGTGATGATGTTTTCAGCTGCAAGCACTCAAGATGCACACAAACAACACGTCATCATGCAACACACACGCATTTTCTTCCATTGAATACACAATCAGTTTATCTGCTGTTTGTTTTCTGCTTTTTTATTTTTCTGGTGTAAGAATTCGGTTACAATCGTCACCAAAGAGGATGAATATACAGCAGTTAAAAATAACTTTTTCAGAGAAAAGTTTATTTAACAAACATGATCTTGACCACTTCTTGAGCATGATTGACTCCCACTACATCCATGCACTGGCACTGGGATCCTGTGGGTACCCCGGGAGCAGTTGGTAACAAGGCTGTAGCAGGCAGGAGCAAGTGGCTAAAAAAAGACCGTGGGGGTCCCAAGACTGTCTGTAGGATGGAGAGTACAACTCAAGTTGTTAACAAATCCCAGCTCTGGGACTGGAATCCGGTGGGACCCATTTCTCAGATGTGGGCGACTAAAACTAAACTGCAGGTCCCGAGATTTTGGGTGGAATGGAGAGCTG
>SSNQ01034265.1:354944-400513 GCA_006942095.1 Nothobranchius kuhntae
AAAAAAAATGTAAAGAAAATACTTTAGAAAATCTAAATTACTTTAAATAATTATGCTAAAAGTTTAGGTTTCAACTTCATCTCTTTCTTTCCTCATCAGATCTTTGACCTTTACTTAATCTCCATCAGCTTCCTGGGGACGTTGTCTGATTATTCAAACCAATGAGCTGATTGCCACAGCTCTGTTTAACAAGACACTTGCTGCTAATTGGCATTCAGGTTGACACAAGTCTGATGTGTCTCTGCTCGTGTGCTTCCAGATTACTACATGAAACAACTTTTCTTTACAAGGCTCTAATCTGCACTGACGGTAGATTTTCTGATATGTTACATTTGTCAAAAATGCTCTTTTAATAAAAATATTATCTTAATTTAAAAGGTGTATAGAGCAAGAAGGACATCCTGTGGTCAAATGTGGGTACTGCAGTCCATGTATCAAAACAAACAAGTCCGCTCTGAGCAACGATTGCTAGTTACAGATCAGTGCCGAAGATTCTAGATACCTTTTTGACCTCTGTGCCCAACTTTTCTGATATTATCATTTAGATATTAACACTATATTGGTTTATCTAATTGGCCTCAGTTCTGGTTTGATTTATACTTAACGCCTATCAAATCCCGATACAGCTTTCAAAAGTATTCATAAGCGGTTCATCTCCATGGGCTCTTTGGATTCTCATGGATTGACAGTCTGCTTCAGCCCACAGGTGCAAAATTGGAAGTTCCTTGTGCTTCTCTAGATGGAGCTGGCGGCCATTGCCCTATGGTTAAAAAGTGGCTACTATAGATAATGAGCGAAGACGAGTCATGCACAGTAAGTTGATACGTTTAAGTTTATGTTTATGGTATTTAGCAGATGCTTTTGTTCTAAGTGACTTACAGGTGATAATCAAGCCAGCAGGTTGTCCTTGAGGCTAACAACAAACACTATTCAGTCAATCCTAGGTAGCAGTGAAGCTGCATAATCAATCACAGAGGGAAGCGATAAAGGATTGTGCAGTAGATACATTTCACTGTAATACTGAGTTGTTGGTAATTGAAAAGGTAGCTTGAAACAGTTTTAGAGCTGACTAATGTGTTCCAATTTACTATTAGCATTGTTAGCGCAAAGTTAGCTTTTAGCCATCTTTACCCATGTCTTCTTAAGATAACAAGAACTAATTTTTGGGTCATTCCTTTTTCCACTACGCAGCTGCTCTTTGTTGGCCAGTGTCTTGGAAATGCTGGTGCAGACTTGGCAACTCTCTAGGCCCTGATTGGCTCTGGAACCAGGAAGTATAGAGGCGGTACATATTGTAAGCAGTAACTACGTACCTCTTCTGGTTTTTGAAAGGAGAAAACTGACAATCCCCCAGTCGGCTGAGCAGTAAATCTTTTTCAACATTCCTTTCAGCATGATTGAGACATTAGACTTTTTGGTGATTATTTTACTATAATATTCTTACATATTGCACCTTTAAAGCTCAATGAAAATGAAAATAACAAAGTAAATGCCTTTCTGTAGGAAGTGCCCTCATGGGAAACGGTTTTCTTGTTTACAACAGTCACAAAAATAAATTGAAAGCATCAAATTGTAACAGTTAAACTTGAAATATAGTCTACTTTTGTTTTTTTTTTCCCCATCTGCTTATTTGCTTCAAGGCTTTGGTTGGTTTGCATCCCAGCTGAGTGTTGATCTTATTTCTCTAGTTTACTCAAATTGTGTCTTTCTCATAAAAATATCAGACAAAACTTTAACAAGCCGAGAGAGCTTTATTGCAGCAAAAATTAGGTCTCGTGTTTTTTTCTCTTTCCATGAATTTGCTAATAAATTGAGTGGATTTGTTTCATTCTGTGTCTCTGTGCAAAGTTAAACTGCTGTTTAACATTGATCATCAGAATTTTCCTGCACACCAGAGCACCCCAGAATCTCTTCACCATTCTCTCTCTCCTCTGCAGCATCTTGCATTCAGTCACTTTATTGTCAGCAACTTTTGGAAGACTTGTTCTGTTGCACATGAAGGAAAAAAGGGGAAGAAATCCAATTCTCTTCAGCAGTGAGTCAGAACCAAACTCTTTTTTATTTATTTTTTTGCTGTTCTATTTCTGACTCCATCTCTCTGCTGAGGTACAATGAAAAGTGACTCATGTATGATTCACAGAGTCAGTGATCGTGGTTTTTGCTCGCGTTCGTTCGGCGTAGCGCTCGGTGCAAATAGCATTGGAGGGCATCTGGGGGAAAAATAAAAACACACTTCTGTTGCCGAGGGTCTGCGGTAGCGTTTGATGTAGCTTGTTAAAGTTCCCCGCAGTGCGCAGAAGAAAAAAATTGACGTATTCATCATAAATCTGCTGTTGTTCTTTACTTTTTATCTTTAGATTTAATGAATATTTTAGCTGTCCTACATTTCACGTCATGACAGAGACTTGAAAGAAAAACTCGGGGGGTAAAAGTGCTGCATCTTGTCTTTAAAGAGAAAAAAGTGCAACAATAAAATATTTGTGTGACAAAAACAGCTGGTTTGTGATGTTTTAACTCATATTATTCAAATTTGTTCAGCAGCTGAACACAGAAAAGCTACAAGTTGCAGCTCACCTAAGAAACGATTGGACTGATTTTTCTGTTAAACAATAATTGTTTTAAGAAATTCTTCACCATTTTGCATATTTTTAACACAACTCAACCGTTCGAACACTTGATGTTCATGTGTGCATGCTTAAATGATTAGTTAATAGTTCCAGCAGGTGAGTGAGTTTCTTGGACAGGTCCTGGATGGCTCTGATGTTTTCCCCCTTCACAAACGTTCAATTATTCAGCAGCGTATTGTTCGGCTCCAGTGGAGCAGCTGTCACCGACCACATGTGCATAAACGCGTCACGTTTGAGCCTCCTGCTGTCATGGGATCAAAAACAAGCTTCAATATGTGTGAGTCAAGTTTAGAGCAACTTTACAAATTATATATGTATGTGTGTGACGGGCTGAAAATACAAGGTGCATGTAAACTCTGGGAATTAACTTCAGTCTTTTGTCAATCTTAATTCCCAAAGCGGATTTCCACGGGAGGACTCAACGTCTAAAGGGGTTGTTGTTTCCTCTTTGTCCTCAAGTTATCCTGTCTGTAAAAAGGATGCTTTGGCTAAAATAACTAGTTCTTGGCTCAGGATGGTTGATCTTCCTTGAGAAGAGAACAGGAAAAGGAAACAGACAAACATAGAGGGGTTGGGCCAGTCTTCATTTCAATGGTCAGCATATTTTCCAGAAGTGTAATGTTACAGCATAACTAAATGGATGAGCAAAAGCCTCTGCTAGGACTTTTTTTCCTGTTGCGTCATTTTAAAATGCAAATTTTAGTGTGCAGTTGCCCGCACGTGATTGGTGGAGACCAACAGTGGAGCAATGGGATTGGGTGCCTGGAAGAAGCTCATGTTGTAAGAAGGACTGCTGTGGTTCTATACTCTGCCCATTCAAATCTGCCACCACCTCATTTGTGTGTAATTAGTGTGTAACCCAAGCGATTAGTGTTAAATCGAGAATTTGTAGAGGTGAACTTATATTCTAGAAATCAGTTGCCGAAGCAAAACGATCTTGGTCTGAAGTCCTGGACAGTCTGGTGTCGTGCTTGGTGGGCGGTTTATTACTTCAAAGGAGCAAAACTATCATGGCAACAGCTTGTTTGAAACTGCTTTGGCATCAGCGTTGTACTAGTTGGACTTGGGCTTTTCTTTAAGTCAAGAGCACATAGAGGTACTTGAGTTTATTTAGACAGCTGATGTGATGGAAACCATTTTACGTCTCAGAAAGTCTTTTATTTCCATTGGTGTGGTTACATTACAAGTTCTTCTCTATGTCAGATGGTTGATGGTTCAAATATAAATAAAATAAAAGGGCAAAACGCTACAAAATCTTTCAAATTGGTGTCAGAACTGACACAAAGTATAAAGCTGTAGTCTTTCAGCTTCTGCACCGTCAGACCCTGAAACAGAGCACCCTCTAAAAACCACCGGTATTACCTCCATCTAGTTACATGAAAAAACTCCTGAATCAGGGATTGACTGTAAAAAGCAATGAGCGTCGGCAGCAGTACACGTTAGATGGAGCTATTAGGTTCAAATGAGTTTGCCTGGAGCTAACACCATTAGCATCAATTAGCCCAGCAGTGATTAGCAGCAGCCTCTGTTAGAAAGTTCACTTTCTGTGGAGTTTTGTAACAGAAAGAGTTCACTGCAGATGGGTAAAAATGGTTACTCAGTGTTTAAATTAAATGCATTTACCCTCACATAGTCAATCTGTTTGTTTTGTATCACTAAATGGGCTGTTGGGCTGTTTTTCATGCAAAAATGGCATGTAGTTTTGTTTATCAATAACATAAATAACTGGAAATAACTAATGAAGGATTTTGGTATTTGCTACACTTCTTTGGTACATTTTTTCTGTGTTTGGCTTCTAATTCCATTTTTGGTTCTTTTTTAAAGCACAGGAAAGGTTTCTCTTTACCTTGCTGACAGTTTCGTTAGCATCTGCAAACATCCTCAGAGCTGACGCTGATGGTGGCGTCACTTCCTACTCCGTTTATCCGCGGGCAGCAGAGGACGTTGAAACTTGAAAATTGTCCTCGAAGTAGCTGCCTGCTTCTGATCCGCCGTCCTTTTGAAAATACTGCGGTGCATTCTGGGTCATTTTTGACCAAGGCTAGGCTACAAGACACCTCCCGTGTATCCTCGCTCAGCTAGCTAAACGGCTAACAAACGTAGAACACATGCCCCAGTAGAATGTAAACTTTGGAACACGTCTTGGCGGCTCCTGATGACGTATTTCCTAGGCAACCGGGGCGGGACCAAGACATCAAGGCGAGGTTCCTTGGCATTGAAAACACCCACGTTCAGATAAAACCATTCAGAATCTACCGTAAAATTAGCCACAACACATTTCAGCTGGCAGAAGCTAACTACTAGCAATAGCAACTCTACTACATGGTGAAACACATTCAGGCTTGTGTTATTTGATAAGAAAACATCAGCGTTGCATTTTTAACCCAAAAAATAAATGAAAATGGAGGCTGCGGAAGAGTGCTGTTAGCCAATCAGAGGCAAGACGTTTGTATATTATGAATATTAATGAGTAACACACCAAATTCTGCTGTTTTCAACCAGAACCCTGCTTAGCAGAACCGAAGTTCTCTGGTCAGGAGGACCTGAGAGTGTTTAGCCCTACAAACTGCTCATATGTGCACCCAACCAAATCCACAAAAACAGCATTTATTAAACGTTTAACATAAAATCACATTAAAAACTTAGAAGTGACTCACAAGAACCATCCCAGGATCAATAATGATCTAGATCAGATCGTCTGTGTAAAGCCTAAAATATGTAGAGTTCACATTTTAAGGAGCTGACGGGCACCAATCAGCTTAGCTGTCATCTAATCAGATTTACACAGGCCTACATTTGTAACTACAATGTTTACTTATTGGATCCATAAACATCAATGAATTAAACTTCTTCTGGTGCTTGATCAGTCACGTGAAAATCATCAAACAGTCCAGCTACTCATGCAGGTCTGAATAAATATGTGGAATTTCAGAAATGTATGAAGTGAAGAATTAAGGCAGTTCTGATGGTCAAAGGACGAACCTTTTTAAAATCTCTGTTTGTTACTGTGTTATTAAATCAGTTTGGACATCTTTATGTGATGTTTTCAGTGTTCCTGAGGTCAGAAAGCACCCTAATGGTTTCATATATAATGTAAAGCACTTGCCTTGAGCTGCCTTGATGTTTAAAGGCAGTGTACTAACATGCTTTGACTTGTAGTTGTGCCAACATCAGGTTACATAAGGTGTAAGTGCTGCGGCAGCCTTTTGTTTTTGTTGCCATGCTACAGTGTCAAATGCACACTTGAAGCTGTGTGTGTATACAACACACACGTGTGTGTTTTCTACGTTGTCCACACCGCAATACAGGTAATTGTTGCAGGTTGGGGATCAAATCTACATTTTATTTTTGATACGGAGGCAAGTTGTTGGCATATCCCAGTGAAACTGACTGTATTCTGCACATTTGTGATGCAAACTAGAAATCTTGGTTCAATCTTTACTGTATAGACAAACTTATGATTGCTCTTTTTAATACTTCACCTTGTGATTTTGGCTACTGAAATGTTATAATGCAAAAATATTTCCCAACACTGAAGCACATTAACTCGTCACTGTGCACAGATCTTATTGGGAGGTCCGTTGGTTTTAGTTTGGTGTAAATTTTAGCTCTTGTTAGTTAAGTTTCCTAATCAGCTCTACGCGTTCTTTATCAGCAACGTCTTGACTCGCGGCGTTCCTGTGAGAAGTGCTGACTCGGCAGCCACCCAGCAAAGACAAACATTCAAATTGTTTCAAACAGCCGTTAACAAACTAATGAGGTCGTTAGGAAGGACGAGGAGGATAAACGGCTTGGGGCCGACAGTCGGTGTAATTTTGCTGTACGTTTAATTGATCCTGCTCTGAAACAAACAACAACAGCTCTGTTTATCAGCATTCATACATAGATAGATCAAGGAAAAAATTCACAATTGATTTTCAATTCAATTCAAAAATACTTTATTAATCCCAGAGGGAAATTGATTGCTGTAGTAGCTCAGAATAATAATAATATTCAAGTCATCAAAGAGTTATTGTATATTACAATGGCTGTTGGCAGGAAGGATCTCCAGTAGCGGTCAGTGTTGCAGGGAAACTGAAGAAGCCTCTGACTGAAGACACTCTTCCGTTGTCGGACAGTCTTGTGAAGAGAATGCTCAGGGTTGTCCATCATTTTCTTGATTCTCTGGAGAATCCGTCTTTGCATTATCTCCTCCAGTGGTTCCACAGTCGTCCCCAGAACAGAACCAGCCTTTTTTATCAGGCTGTAGAGCCTTTCCAGGTTCCTGCTTCTGATGCTACTACCCCAACAGACAATGATTTAAATGCAGTTAAATCGATTTGCGGTCATGAGCCGTTCCTAACTTTACGAATGTTGGAGGCCTGACCACTTCCATGCCTACAGCATTATTGGAATTATTTGGTTATTGGAGTAGTGGAGTGTGTATCTGTAAAGTTGATAAAACAATGATAGCTTACACCTGTAGGGGCGACGGTGGCACAGGAGTCAAGTGCTTGCCCCGTAATTGGAAGGTTGCAGGTTCGAGCTCCCCTCAGTCTGTTGCTGTCGTTGTGTCCTTGGGCAAGACACTTAACCCACGTTGCCTGCTGGTGGTGGTCGGAGGGACCGGTGGCGCCAGTGCTCGGCAGCCTCTCCTCTGTCAGTGCGCCCCAGGGCAGCTGTGGCTACATTGTAGCTCATCCCCACCAGCGTGTGAATGTGTGTGTGAATGGGTGAATGACTGATTGTGTTGTAAAGCGCCTTGAGGGGTTCCAGGACTCTAGAAGGCACTAAATCAAATACAGGCCATTTACCATTTATATTTGTAAAGGACTGATAAGCTAACAGCTAGTTGGAGCACAATTAAATCTAAAGTTCATCCAGCTGAGAGGTGGTTTACTTTTTAAATCACAATCAATTTTACCTCATTAAAGATTCTATTGTCATTTACAAACATAAACAATATTACAATCAGCTTTTCTGGAGCACCATGGGTCCAAACACGGATTTTTGCTTCATTACAACGTCATACATTTTTTTTGTCACGTTAAAAAAAAAAGATCAAATACAGAACATTTCTGCTTAACACGACCCCGGTCCTAACCCACTTCAACCTCTGCAATATATAAACAATAGTCATGGTAATGCTAACTGCGGAACAATGCTAGCCCGAATTACTACTAACTGCTAGCTCAGACTGCTGCTAATTCTAGATCAAGCTACTGCTAACACTAGCCCAGGCTAATGCCGCTCCTCCCCGGGGCAGCAACATACTCAGGTCTTGGCTACACCCAGACTAGCCGTTAGCTTTTCAGTCCATTTGGATAAAACTCTGTTTCTCTTAACAGAGGCCCTTCAAGACACAATCTACAACCTTTACACAGAAACACACTCCGAATGGCTGAGTATTCCTTCTTAGGAGACTGGAGGTGCATTTATTCATAACCAACACTGAGATTTGTGACAGGTTACAAATGAAGCATCTCTAAAGATTTGTCAGGATTTTATCTGAGACATTTGTAATGACAGGTGTTAATTAGAAGTGCTCGTGCAGAGTTGACAGGAGCAGCCTGACTTCACAATCAGCCGAGGTGATTTAGAAAAGAAAAATAATAATAATAATCTTACTTTAATTTAACCTAAAAAAGTAAAATTGTATCTACACAGAGTTGATATATAATCATTATGGCCCACGTTTAGCTTAGCATTAGCATTCCTTCCTCTGTCTGAGGGGGTTTAAAACTGTTAAGAAGGCGATTTCCCCATCCTCTATCCGTAATCTTTCTTCCTTTCTTCCTTAATCCTTCTGTAATGAGAACAGATGGAGACCATCTGAGCAGGATGATTAGAGGTCAAAAGCAAGGCTGCCTTGGTTACTGTCTCCCAGGTAACCGCATCAGCACCTCTTCTTGTGTGTTTTTTCTCCCATGCCCAACTTTTTCTCCATCTTTTATGCCTTTTTGCCTCCATCAATGCGTCTTTTTCCAGGATAAGAAGTTGGCTTAGATAGAAAAAAAAATTCTGGATATATTTACAAAAATATTTCGGGGAGTTTGTCTTGGGCCATCTTTATTTATTTTTATATTTTTTAAGTTGTGTCAGCGACATTCAGCCTTCAATTGTTTTTGCACATGTTTTCTTTTCTTTCTATATTCTCCTTTTTTGTACCAATCTCTTGTTTCTACTCTATTTTACATCCTTTCTTTACACCATTTCCTGTAGTATGCACTGTTTTATTTTGTTTTATGCCACCTCTCATGTTTGCTGACTTCCATCTATTTTGATTCGTTAAAATCCCTTTCCCGCTGCTACTAACGCCCTGCTAAAACTCTATGGTGTTTGGGTTAAAGGTACAAGTTTTGTTTGTTGCAACAAAAGATACATTGGGGTTTACCCCAGTGAATGAGAGGGTAGCCTCCCTCCGCCTACGTGTGGGGGGATGGGTTCTGACTGTGGTCTGTGCTTATATGCGCCAAAATACAGTTCAGACTACCCACCCTTTTTGGAGACCATGTAGGGGGTGCTGGAAAGCGCTCCTTCCGGTGACTCCCTCGTTCTTCTGGGGGACTTAAACGCTCATGTGGGCAACGACAGTGAGACCTGGAGAGGTGTGGTGGAGAGGAACAGCCCCCCTGATCCATATTCGAGTGGTGTTTTGTTATTGGACTTCTGTGTCAGCCATGGATTGTCCACAATTAACACCATGTTCAGACATCAAGGTGTCCATATGTGCTCTTGGCACCAGGATACGCTAGGCCGCAGCTCGATGATCGACTTTGTTGTTGTTTCATCTGACCTGCGGCCGAATGTCTTGGACACTCGGGTGAAGAGAGGGGCGGAGCTGTCAATTGACCACTACCTGGTGGTGAGTTGGCTCAGATGGTGGGGGAGGATGCCGGTCAGACCAGGCAGGCCCAATCGTATCGCGAGGGTCTGCTGGGAACGTCTGGCAGAGTCTCCTGCCAGAAGGTACTTCAATTCCCACCTCCGACAGAACTTCCAAAATGTTCCGGGGGAGGCGGGGGACACTGAGTCTGAATGGACCCTCTTCCGTGCTTCCATTGCTGAGGCGGCCGACCCGAGCTGTGGTCACAAGATCGTCGGTGCTCATCGTGGTGGCAACCCCCGAACCCGCTGGTAGACACCGGCATTTAGGTATGCTGTCAAGCTGAAGAGAGAGTCCTATCAGGTCTTATTGGCCTGTGGGACTCCAGAGGCAGCTGACGGGTACCAGCAGTCCAAGTGGAACGCGGCTCGGGTAGTCACCGAGGCAAAAACCCAGGCATGGGAGGAGTGCGGTGAGACCATCGAGCAAGAATTCCATACGGCTTCGAGGAGATTCTGGTCCACCATCTGGCGCATCGGGGCAGGGGGGGTGGGGGGAGGAGCAGTGCTCTTCCAACACTATGTATAGTGGGCACAGCGTGCTGCTGACCTCTACTCAGGACGTTGTGGATCGGTGGGCAGAATACTTCAAAGACCTCCTCAATCCCACTGACACGACTTCCAGTGAGGAAGCAGTTGGGTTGGCCTCTCAAATCTCTGGTGCTGAGGTCACTGAGGTGGTTAAAAAGCTCCTCTGTGGCAAGGCTCCAGGGGTGGACGAGAACCGCCCAGAGTTCCTTAAGGCTCTGGATGTTGTGGGGCAGTGTTGACTGGCGCGTCTCTGCAATATCGCGTGGACATCGGGGCAGTCCCACTAGACTGTTAGACCGGGGTGGTGGTCCCCTTATTTAAAAAGGGGGACCTCAGGGTATGTTCCAACTACAGGGGGATCACACTCCTGAGCCTTCCTAAGGTCTATTCAGGGGTTCTGGAGAGGAGGGTCCATCGGATTGTTGAACCTCAGATTCGGGAGGAGCGATGTGGTTTTCGTCCTGGCCGTGGAACACTGGACCAGCTGTGT
This sequence comes from Nothobranchius kuhntae, assembly GCA_006942095.1. Lineage (NCBI taxonomy): Eukaryota > Metazoa > Chordata > Actinopteri > Cyprinodontiformes > Nothobranchiidae > Nothobranchius > Nothobranchius kuhntae. Next base: position 365,457 of record SSNQ01034265.1, read on the forward strand.
ACCCTTAGGGGGATCCTGGAGGGTACGTGGGAATTTACCCAACCAGTCTACATGTGTTTTGTGGATTTGGAGAAGGCGTTTGACTGTATCCCTCGGGGGGCCCTGTGGGGGGTACTCCGGGAGTATGGGGTACCAGGCCCTCTGATGCGGGCTGTTAGGTCCCTGAATGTCCGGTGTCAGAGCTTGGTCCGCATTGCTGGCAGTAAGTCGGGCTCGTTCCCAGGGAGAGCTGGACTCCGCCAGTGCTGCACTTTGTCACCGATTCTGTTCATAACCTTTATGGACAGGATTTCTAGGCACAGCCAAGGTGTGGAGGGCATCCGTTTTGGTGGCCTGAGGATCAGGTCTCTGCTTTTTGCAGATGATGTGGTCCTGTTGGCTTCATCAGAACGTGATCTTCAACTTTCGCTGGAGCGGTTTGCAGCCGAGTGTGAAGCAGCTGGGATGAGAATCTGCTTCTCTAAATCTGAGACCATGGTCTTGATTCGGAAATGGGTAGAATGCCTTCTCTGAGTCAGGGATGAGGTCCTGCCCCAAGTGGAGGAGTTTAAGTATCTTGGGGTCTTGTTCACGAGTGAGTGGAAACTGGAGCGTGAGATCGATAGGTGGATTGGTGCTGCATCTGCAGTGATGCGGGCGTTGTACCGGTCTGTCGTGGTGAAGAGAGAGCTGAGTCAGAAGGTGAAGCTCTCGATTTACCGGTCGATCTACATTCCTATCCTCACTTATGGTCATGAGCTTTGGGTAGTGACCGAAAGAACGAGATCGCGGATACAAGCGGCCGAAATGAGTTTTCTTCGAAAAGTGGCTGGGCTCTCCCTTAGAGATAGGGTGAGAAGCTCGGTCATTCGGGAGGGGCTCGGAGTAGTTTCGCTGTTCATCCACATCGAGAGGAGCCAGTTGATGTGGCTCAGGCATCTGGTCAGGATTCCTCCTGGACGCCTCCCTGGTGAGGTTATCCAGGCACGTCCAACCGGGAGGAGACCTAAAGGTAGACCCAGGACACGGTGGAGGGACTATGTCTCTCACCTGGCCAGGGAACGCCTTGGGAATCCCCCGGAGGAGCTGGCCCAAGTGGCTGGGGAGAGGGAAGTCTGGGCCTCTCGCCTTAGGCTACTGCCCCCGCGACCTGACTCCGGATAAGCGGATGAAAATGGAAAATGACACGGAAATGGGCAACAAAAGATAATTTTGACATCTCTTGGTGACTTGCTCAACGTCTGAGAGGTTAGTCAGTATGTATCGGCTTATTTTGGCCAGCTGCCCTCTTGTAGCTGAAAATAACAGGAAAACTCAGCCTGAGTGCACGTAATGAAAAGAAGAACAAGACAGAAGAAAAGAGAACCACAGATAAGTATACTTATTTGTCTTCTCAGTACACTGAAAGCGCCGTCCACCATGGCGTTTCAATCATTTGAAAACACTGTTATGCCTCCAAATAAACTGACCTTCTGTTGTAGCCTAACATTTGTTGAATGGGACATGAGGGCTTAAAAATCTGACTCTGTTGTTAAAACACACCAGTTAGCTTATTTATCTATGTCGGAGTTCCCACTCTATCACAGTCTAACTAGATTCTCCTCATACATTCATCATTTCATCATGTCTTGTTATTACCATTAGTCTCCCTTGTGGATTTAGCACTCCGACTTTGCCTTTGAGCTTTCTAAACATCGTTCTGCAGAATATTCATGGCTAATTTTCTTTTTGATGTGAATCATTTCTGTGTCTAACATCACTAATGTCTTCCTGAAGAGCCTCAGTTTTTAGAAAAATAACACTTTTACATCCTAGAGAATGGACAAGCTAAAGGTTAGTCCAAACGCAGCCAGGACCCTAAACTGAAATTTATTTTATTGAAATGTCATTATTGTAATTTGTGAAAATGTATTTTGGAGACCGTTACACTGCTTTATGTCCACATTCCAATGGAATCCTTATAGGGATGAAGGACTGCGTCTCTTCCAACCTAACTTAATGTCTCCTTACGATTTGGTGATTGCCTAAAGAACTGGTAGGAGTCACCTAAATGATGTCATCACTAAAATAACATATCTGACCCTATATGTGAACCTTCAGTTCAAAAATATGTCTTTATTCATTTTGTTCAATTATCACATGTATGGTCCATGTTGACTTTTAAAGAGTTAGTCACTAACCACCACAGTCTTACTCCACCCACTTCTCCTGTCAGAAAAATGCATCACAAGGAGACGTTGCCTGTTGGATCAGGAGGGCGTGTCTGTGGCATTGAGAGACACACCGCTACAGCTGCTTTTATAGCCCACACAATACGGTACCGGCTAACATCACAGGGTACCTCTTAGCCATTCGCAATGGCTGATTCTAACTTAGTCAAGTACCATGGTGGTTTCAGGTGGAATATTTACATTTGAAATAAGATACACTAAAATGTCAAAATAGTGATTACTTGCATCTACAACACCATTGGACACTCGTTTAAACAGTTTGCCAGTAAAAAAAGGTGATCTGGGGGGACTTGTTCTTTAAGCCCATGAAAAAAAATAAAGCACAGTCTGAACTTGCACATCTGTGCTCTGACAGCATCGTAGATAGAGGAGGGGGCTGCTGCAGGAGGACTGGGCTGATAGTGAGCGCTTTGGGATGTGATAAGGGTTACATAATCTTCTGATTGTTGGGAAGAATAAAAACAACACATCATAATCTGCTTAATTCTTCTATAAACACAAAAACATTTCAAAATCACTAAACATTGAATTTCAGTAAAACATTTTCACATTTTTTATTTTGTAGTTTCCTTAATATTTAGTCTTCCTCCTCATACTAATCTGCCACCTTCCTCTACACCCTCGTGTGCTTTTTCGCCTCTTCAGTTTTAACCCTGCTGATGTGTCCGAACGGCAGCTGACTGCCCTCCACTCTGTAACAGAGTGAAGGAGTCATTTTTAATTAGCAGCAGTCTTCTGAGATAATCAACATGCTGATACTAGTCTGGATCATAAAATCACACTAAATGAGTCCCAGCTGGATCACAGTCAGATCAGCATCAGCACTTCTGGAGCTCCAACCTGATAAAGCTGTCGAGCACGTGGATTACACCAGACTCCACATAGATGAAACCATCCCTGAGGATGAAATGATTTAATAAAGACCATGTCTGATGTGAATATTTCAACCAGTTCACGTGATATAAATGTTTTTCTTTTGCTTTTACGTGTATGGATTTAGGCTGAATTATCTGAGAATATGAACACATGTCTCAAACTGGTTGTTGGTCAATTTTTATAATAATACGAACCAAAATGTTCATGTAAAACAATATTATAGATGATATTAACCGCTTGCTAACATCAGCAATAGCCAAAGGTGATGTAGTAAAGAAATAAATGAAGATGATTTTACTGAATAGGTCATTTATCATTCGAATTTGGAGTATTTATGCTTAAATGATCACAGCATCTGAGAAGTGGGGATGTAGGAAAATGTCAATGCGCTCAAATATCACAATATTTTAGTGATGATTACTGGATTGATATTTAACACATAACTAAAAGCTGTTTTTTACTCTGTGGTTAATGTTTCACAGACAAAAACTCCTTAAACAGGTAACAGTTAAATTGTTCTGCTGATCTGGTAACCTGAACATCTACAGACTTGGTTTTCAGGGGGGGAAAGAAACAATTTTATTGTCACTAAACCATCAGGTTTCAACTCTATTACCAACAAATGAATTTAAAGCTGTTATGAAAATAATCTATAGAACAAGCTAGGTTTTGAACGCTAACACGGTAACGGAACACTCCCCCCTGCCCTCGGGTATCTTCACTGGTCTTGCATCCACCGGAACCGGAAACCTACATTATCCAGAGGAAACGAGTTAGTGCTAAACACCAATTGTCGTTTTTCTACGTCCAAATGACTTTTGCTGTCTGTGATTTCAAATGGTGTTTTTCTTTTCTGGACTCCAGTATTTTGTCCTGAAATTGAAGTGGTAGCAGCCGGCTGTCTCTCCTTCTCTGATATTATGGAGCGGAGAACCAGTGGTGTTCTGTTGCTAAATACGCCAGTGCGTAATGAATGGAGGACCCGGAGAAATGCGGCTGTTTGGTGTGACCAACAAACAGATGGTCCAATAGCTGGTCCAAAACGTGTTATTGATGGAGGTTTTTAGACAAATGTAAGTAAGCAAATAAGTACATTTTATTTATACAGCACGTATCATAGAAATACAAAGTGCTTCACATAGGTCAAAACAAAATAAAACATAAAGTCATAAAATTATAAAATACCATGAAATGAAATGAAAGCAGATTACAAATATGAGTTAAAAATAAGAAAATTAAAGATTTAGGTAAAAGCAGCTTTAAATAAAAGGGTCTTTAGATGTTTTTAAAAGTGTCCAGACTGTCAATGCTGCGTAAGGATAAAGAAGAAGAAGAAGAAGAAGAAGAAGAAAGTTGTCACATCCCGTCCTGTCTACTCTTAGGTTTTGTCTGTGTCTCCGTTAATTGCTCCCACCTGCCTCTTGTTTCCCAATCACCTTAGCTCCCGGTCCTCCTGTATTTAAACCCCGTCTGTTTTGTGTCCTTTGTGGAGTCACTGTTTCAGTGTCCAGCGTGTCTTTAATAAACTTATGTTAAACGGACTCACCTGTTCGCCTTCTTCCTCCCTGCGCTTGGATCCTCCTCGCTGCCCGGCACACACGTGACAGAATGACTCCACCAAGCAGTACTGGATCCAGCAGGGAGATTCTTCCGTGGAGTTGCTTTCTCCAGTGGTTCACGTCCGACCACCGGCCAGCTTCTCCCTCTCCAGCCCCAGCTCCGCCTCGCCGCCGCCGGCGTCCCCGGCCATCAGCCTCTGCGTTCCTCGCCGCCCTTCCGGAACCGGATGGGAGTTTGGATGGGGAGACGCTCCTGGATCGCTCCATCTATGAGGGCACAAGGCTGGCGATCTGCCCCCCCGGAGTCGGTCCACGGCGTGGGGAAAGTCGCCGGAAGCCACCGCAGCCCTGCGCTTCAGGACGGAGCTTCGAGCCTGCCGCTTCCTCCTCCAAGTCTCCTCCTTCTGCTCCGAGACTTCAGTCCGTTCCTGCCCCGGTCCAAACTATCCGGACCGGCTTCATTTCCTTCTCCCCTAAACCTGTTGGTGCCCTCTCAGCACATCCGAAGGGCCAAGCCACCACACCCTCGCCTGGACCAGACAGCGCTGTCGCATCTTCTCCGGTGGGCTGTCATTCCTCCTCAGTTCCTGCCAGTGTCCTCTCCATACCTCAGCTGAGCCAAAAAAAACCACGCCGACGCCGCCGCAACCGTCCTGCTCCAGCGGTGGTCCCGATGGACGCATCGCCTCCTGTTCCAGCGGTGGTCCCGGTGGACGCATCGCCTCCTGTTCCAGCGGTGGTCCCGGTGGACGCATCGCCTCCTGTTCCAGCGGTGGTCCCGGTGGACGCATCGCCTCCTGTTCCAGCGGTGGTCCCGGTGGACGCATTGCCTCCTGTTCCAGTGGTGGTCCAAGGGGACGCATCGCACCTTGTCTCCGTGATGGTCCGGGAGGACGCATCGCATCCTGCCTCAGCAGAGGAGGATGCACGGGCTCCGGTCCAGCCCATCCATGGGGCCCCGGGTCAGAAGTCAACGCCTCCCGGCTCGAGCCCTGAAGCAGATGCTCCCGGGACAGAGGTCGACTCCCCTGAAGCCGGCTCGTCTGATGACGTCGACTCCCCTGATGTCGGCTCGTCTGATGACGTCGACTCCCCTGATGTCGGCTCGTCTGATGACGTCGCCTCCCCTGATTTCAGCTCGTCTGATGACGTCGCCTCCCCTGAAGTCGGCTCGTCTGATGACGTCGCCTCCCCTGAAGTCGGCTCGTCTGATGACGTCGCCTCCCCTGATGTCGGCTCGTCTGATGACGTCGCCTCCCCTGATGTCGGCTCATCTCATGACGTCGCCTCCCCTGATGTCGGCTCGTCTCATGACGTCGCCTCCCCTGATGTCGGCTCCCCTGATGTCAGCTCGTCTGATGACGTCGCCTCATCTGAGGATGCGCTCTGCACTCAAGAGGTCGACGCTCCGTCCAGTCCAACATCTCCGGTTCTGATGGTGGTTTTGAAGGCTGCTCCAGCCCAGCCTGCAGAGACTATGTCACCGGTCCAGCCTGCAGGGACTTTGTCACCGGTCCAGCCTGTGTCCCCGGCCCAGCCTGCAGGGCTCCTCTACCGCAGGCGCCGCCCTCCCACGGCCCGTCGCCTCCTCATCTGCCCCAGGCGCAGGCCCCCAAGGGTCCGTCCTCGTCTCCTCATCTGCCCCAGGCGCCGGCCTCCCAGGGCTCGTCGCCTCCTCATCTGCCCCAGGCGCCGGCCTCCCAGGGCCCGTCCTCGTCTCCTCATCTGCCCCAGGCGCAGGCCCCCAAGGGTCCGTCCTCGTCTCCTCATCTGCCCCAGGCGCAGGCCTCCAAGGGTCCATCCTCGTCTCCTCATCTGCCCCAGGCGCCGGCCTCCCAGGGCTTGTCGCCTCCTCATCTGCCGCAGGCGCAGGCCTACTGACTCTGCTGATCCCTGCCGCCTCTCCTGTGGTCCCTCGGTTCCTCTGGGCCCTCCCTCCGGGTCCCCCTCCTCCCGCCCTGCTCCTGGTTCCTGTGGGCGTCTGGGATCCGCCCTTTGTGGAGGGGGGTACTGTCACATCCCGTCCNAGACAGTGTCTACTCTTAGGTTTTGTCTGTGTCTCCGTTAATTGCTCCCACCTGCCTCTTGTTTCCCAATCACCTTAGCTCCCGGTCCTCCTGTATTTAAACCCCGTCTGTTTTGTGTCCTTTGTGGAGTCATTGTTTCAGTGTCCAGCGTGTCTTTAATAAACTTATGTTAAACGGACTCACCTGTTCGCCTTCTTCCTCCCTGCGCTTGGATCCTCCTCGCTGCCCGGCATGCACGTGACAAAAGTATCATTTCTATAGCACCTCTCAAGATAAAAATCACGAGGTGCTTCACAAAAACAAAAAGTGTAAAAATAGAAAAAAAGCATTTAGAAAATGTATTTAAAATGAGCAAAAATAGACAATTGTGATAAAAAAAATGTTAAGAGAGTGAATAGGAAAGAGGGAAATCAGTGGATCCTGAGGAAGGTGGAATAGGTGGGAGAGCAGAATAAAGAGAGAGTGGTGAAGAAGGTCATACAAAAGCCATCTTGAACAAGTGAGTCTTCAGCTGCTTTTTAAAGGAGACCACTGAGTCCACTGATCTCAGGCTCAGGGAGAGAGAGTTCCAGAGTCTGGGGGCCACAGCAGCAAATGATCTGTCACCTTTGGTCTTTAGCCTGGTGCTGCACAACCAGTAGGCTTTGATCACTGGACCTTAGGGACCTGCTGGGGGTGTAGGCACTAAGAAGATCACCAATGTAAGATGGTGCTTGTCCATGTAAGGTCCTATAGACCAGAACCAGGATCTTGAAATGAACCCTGAAGTTGACTGTCAGCCAATGAAGCTGGAGGAGAAGCGGGGTGATGTGGGTGTGTTTGGAGGACTTGGTCAGAAGCCGAGCACAGGCGTTCTGAACCACCTGTAGACGGTTCAGGGAGGTTCTGCTCAGACACGTGAAAAGAGAGTTACAGTAGTCTAAGCGTGAGGAGATGAAGGTGTGGAGAAATGTCTCAAGTTCAGAGCAGGACAGAATGGGACTCAGCTTAGCAATGTTCCTGAGATGGAAGAAGGAAGAGCGAACAAGAGAACTGACATGAGAATCCAGGGTGAGAGCTGGGTCAAAGGTCGCATCAAGATTCCTGACAGAAGGTTTGGTGTGAGAAGCAAGCTGACCAAGAGAGTCTCTGACTTTGGGAACCAGCTAAAGGAAGATCACTCCAAAGTCGGGGTGCAACAGTCTGGAAGGAGCGATCACCTCGACTTTTGTTTCTGGTCTTTGGAACTTCTAGAAGGTTCTGGTGTGTGGACCTGAGGGCTCGGGTATGAGCATAAGGCTTTAACAGTTCAGTAATATAGGGAGGAGCTTGACCATGTAGAGCTCTGAAAGTTATAGTCAGGATTCTAAAGTTAACGGGTAACCAGTGCAGAGACATTAGAATAGGAGTGATGTGTTAGCTCCAGTTAGGAGCCTCGCTGTGAGAGAATCGTGTTGTTAATATTTTTTTATTTTGTTGTTTTTTAATCTCCACATTACATTTATAGCTATACTATGTTAGAACGTTGTCAAGAGGCATGAAAACAAGGTTTAAAGCTAGCTTGTTTTCCAAATTTTCTATAGCATCTTCAAAAAGCAAAAAAAAAAAGATTTTATTTAACAAGCTTGTCATTAAGTCTTGGTGTCAGTGGTGATGTTACAGGGATGACGATGCAGTATTTTCTTCCCATAACAATTTACCAAATAGTTAACCTGCACCAAATGTAGATAAACCTAAACAACGACCCCAAAACTCTGGATATGGAAGAAATGAAATGATGTAATGAGAGCGAGGTAAAATGAAACCAAAGCAGAAAAGTCAAAGCTCTTGAATTTATCTCCATCACCATCCCCCCGAGCCCTCTTTATTACCTCAATTAACAAGTGATTTCATGCGATCAAAACAACGGAGATGTTAATTGCTAAGTTTCTGAGGTGCTGGTACATGGTGCTACCTTACAGACACTAAATTTACTTTAATGTTTAAATTAAAAGTCTTTTTTTTCTAGAAAATCTAAACTCATCAGCAGCCTCTGATTCCTGTCGGATTAAATTAAATAATACAGGATCACCTCTTGGTCACATTCAGCATGAGAATCGTGTCAAACGTAAAAGAGGGGATGTGATAAGGCATCGTGCATTCATCACTAAAGGTGAACGTTGCAGCTAAAGCAGCTGGCAGCCCCAGAAAGAAGCTTGTAACAAGAGTAAGGGATCATCCAACAGGCAGAGGGCTGCCATCTCACGCTCCGGGACATCAAGGGGAAAAAGGATTCGGTGCACTTTAGAAGAAGGTAACCGTGATCAAAACCTCACTGCGCCTTCCAGATCAGCACAGTCCAACTCACAGGCTGCTGAGTTATTTTTACTCTCACCTGCATGAGACAGCCTCTTGTCATTGTTTTCAGAGCGGGAAAATTTAGTGATTCTATTCCAGGTGAGGCGAGAGCTTTCAGGTCTGTGTTTCTGATGACTTCCAGCCGGAGGAGGTTTTATTAAAGGCATGCCGGCGACCAGCGAGTGAATGCCTGCCAATCTCCTGTCATTAGAATTCACTGGCAGCATATGACGGGGCCATATGGGCTATTAACAAACCCAACCTCTCTACAGTCAGAGGGAGGGAAGGGGGAAAGGGAGAGTGTGACCCAGCCATATGGAGGAGGGAGGTATAAAACCGAGAAGAAGCAGAGAGGCGAGATGGAGGGATGGATCTGGCAGCTCACCAGGAACAGTTCTGTTAATTACAGATGCAAAGACGAATCCAGACTTTGGACGGGTGGATGGAGGGATGTGTGGGAATGACAGGAGGAGAGAAAAGGTGACAGAGAATGGTGAGAAGAGGAGAGAGAGAGAGAGAGGAAGAAGTGCTTCAGGTGGTGCGATGCCCCCTGTTGGAGGCGGTTAATTAGCTCTCAAAAGCTGGTGGCGTTCCATGCTATGCCCAACAGGAAAGACGTCACGGTCATATAACATCAGACTGAAGAGAAACCTATTTCTTTGGATTTTTTTTTACAATCCTCATAAAACTATTTTAACGTTTGGTTTCCTGCAGGAAGTTTGCACATTACCAGGTTCATTTAACATATTCAGAAATGACTAGCAAGGACCCCCCCCCTTTAATAAAATAATTTGTTTTGCTCTGATTAAATCTTGAGGCAGTTTTAGGTCAGCTACAAGTCGAATGTTGCTCACTTTAGTTTTTTTTAAACACCCGCTGTGAGTGATTGATGTGCTCTGAGAGTCTCTCAGACGCCACGGTGCAGAAATCAAATAACTAGAATGATTACAGCCCAGTGACTCACCAGAACTCAAGGACAAACCGCAGTCAAATAAATTATTGTCCTTTTCGCTGACTGCTCACCATCAGAACGGAGAAACAATTATGGAGCAATCTGACAACACGCAGGCTTTTACAGCAGGCTGTTAATGAAGTGCGACACCAGTGAGCTCGAGAAGCAAAGAGATACCAGCAAGTGTAATGATGAGTTCCCTTTTTAAAAGAAAAGGCATAAAATGGGCTCCAGTCATGTGATTTATGGTAATTTAACACATTATTTTACACTTGGTGAAATGAGATTGTCAGGACAGACATGCATCCATGCACAGGTTTGGAAGAAATATCAGTAAATACTTCTACTTGTGCTGCAACATGAAGCCGCATCGAACTGGGACACGACTATCGGCAACATCACAAAGCATCAGTGATGGAGTCATCGGATAGTCCAAAAATGCTCATGACGATTCTTGATTGGATTCTTGGGTCCTGGATTTTTGTACTTTTAACAGTTTGCAGGACAGAGTCCTTTTCAGAAAAGTCAGCGCCATACTCTAGGAACCAAAATCACACCCTATGCAGTTTAGTCAGAAATTCAGAAAAATGTAACCCAGGCTTTCCAAATGTGTAAGGAGTGTTACAAAACAGATGTTTCCAAGTTAGCTTAGTAACACATCCATTCCCGCCGGGAGCGTTTCGAACACAAGTCGGCAGCTAAAGCGTTCCATACGGCATGTCCCTCGAGGTCCCAAAGTCACCGGAGAATTGCAAGATCACGCGTGACTTGGGCAGTTCACGTGATAATAAGCAGGGAGAAATACAGCAGCATCTATCCAGAAAGATAAGTGGTTTATTTTCCGTTTGTTTTTACTAACAACTGGAAATCTGTGTGTCTTTTATTTTGAAAGTTTCCAACTGTATTGTACTGCTCTTGTGTTGGACTTCCAGTCTGTTCTGATCTAAGCTGTTGAGCTTGGCATGTTTCAGAAGCATTTCATGTAAAAAAATAAATAAATTAATAAATAAATAAAGACTCGAAGTGTGAATTTAGCAGAGCAATGCATCACTGTCCTGCTGGGACACGTCCAAAACTTGTCACTTGGCCGCCAAGGAAATGCACCCAATGACTAGAACAATGACTAATTGTTGCACCCTACGCCTCGCGGATGTTACACGATGCGTACTTGCCCAGTGAAAAACTGGGATAAGGCAACTTTGGAAGTGGTTATAGACAAAATAGCAAACCAGCAGAGATCTATACATGACTCGGTTGCATCTAAAGGTTTTGACTGAAATTAGCAGAAATGTGAAAATATTGTAATTTGATTTGTCCACTTGTAAAATATCCAAGAAAAGTATAAAAGCACCAATTCACTATGATTACCACTAAAAGCTTAGCATACCTCACCAACAATCACAGCCCTTCATCAGAGCTTCCTGCTGCTGCTGCGGTGTTCATGACAGGTAGACCCTGCATCACATGGAAAACTGGCTAAAAAGTGTATTTGGGTTTTACTCCTCCTCTTAGAGTTAAGGAGAGATTCATAGAGTTTGTTTTCTTGCCATCTGGTTACCACGGTCCCGCCCAGGAGCTTGGGTTGCCCATGTGTCAGAGGGTGATCTGTGGGATCTGACCAGGTACAGCCCAGGCTAATAGGCCTGGTCAGACTCCACAGATCTGACACCTGGGCAACCCAAGCTCCTGGGTGGGACTGTGGTAACCAGATGTGGGCTTGTTTGAGCAGGATGAAGGTCAAGGGTCAAAGTCTGAGTTGATTGTGGGCCTTGGGTGGTCTGTTCCCTGATTATAAAACCTGGCAGCTAGAACTGGTAGTGATGCAGATGCTAAACTGCTCTGTAGCTGTGCAAAGGGATCTGAACTTGGATATAAAGATGTTGATGTACTGGTCAAGCCCTTAGCAGTGGCCATGGAGGCATTTTAAGGTCTGGCTTGGAGCCAGCTGAAGTGGTTTGGGTTCAGATGTGACTAGGATGACGCTGAATTCCTTCTGAGGTGGGTGTTTTGGGCATGTCCTCCTGGAAGGAGTCCTAGGACAAATCAGGACATGTTGGAGGGATTATTCCTCTAAGCTAGCCCAGGAATACCTTGTACCTGGAGGAAGCGGCTAGAGTTGGTGCCTCACAATCCAGACCAGCAGAGAATTATAAGACAAATTAATTAGCACCACCTTTAGCTTGTTCTAACATTAAAGCAAAAAAAAAAAAAAAAACAACAACATTCTAATAGTTATGTTTGCTGCTGTGTGTTAATTGACCTGCAATGATAAGTTCCTCAGCTACTCAGTTTATTATTTCTAAATTATCAACTGACTCATTACATGCATCATTTCGGCTTCAGAGTCCTGTGGTTATTTTCTAGGTGTCTGGGGAAACGATGACAATGACATACACACTGCAGCTCCGTCAGAGCCCAACAGTTCATTTTTGTGGAGGTCAATGAGGTCATGTTTTAACGGTGCTGTTATGCCGGGAGTTATTTTAATTACGTTATCCACCTTATGTAAACAGAAATATAGATGTGTGTGTGTGTGTGTGTGTGTGTGTGTGTGTGTGTGTGTGTGTGTGTGTGTGTGTGTGTGTGTGTTTAATGATTGCAGAATTTTGTTTTGGCCATACAGTGAATTAATCTGCAGACTAGACATTATGAAACAAACGTCTGTGCAGCAGCTGAGTTTCGGAGCCTCTGTGGAGCGACGTGTCACGAGCAGCAGCCAGTTTCATCTGTCAGACAAAGGAAAGGATGGACGGTTGGTGTCAGAGATAAAACTTCAGCCATCTGGACTGTTAAAATGTCAGCCCTGCAGATGGAAGAACGAGCAAAACATTGGATAAAAAACACTCGGAGAAAGTGTGTCTGCTCAGCTTTTGTTAGAAGTTTCAGAAAACTCTCCAAAACCACGACGTGGAACTGATGTTGTTTTTCCTCTGATTTCTTTGGAAAGTGTGCTCATTAAACAGGACAGTGTGAGGATTCATCAATGAAACAGAAGCAGAGAATTTTCAGACATGTGGCGAAAACATGTTTGGCTCGTTCTCCAACCGGATGACAACATTTGGCTTTGAGGGATGAAAATTGGTGAAGCCAAGATCCCAAAAAAGAACCCCTGACTGGCTTTGTACCGACTGAATGAGCTGCTCTGTCAATTCTTGTGTAATTTATTGGTTTATTTTCAGCCGTCGCCATTCCCTCACAGCATGAACTCAATGTGCAGAAGGCAGGCCGGTGTAATAAAACTTCATTTTCACTCTGCCACAAGTCAATCTGATGTACTTTGTTGGTTCATAGCTCATCTTAGCAGAAAAATAGCAGCTGCTTTGCTGTAAACACAAACACTTGACTATTTTATGGCTGATTATTGTGATTCAGCTGCAACATATTTCTACATCAACGCGAAAGACAAACAGCGACTCGGACAACCCATCAATAAGGCATCGTATCATTCCCTGATCAATATTATTCAAACAAATTACATTGGCAAGAGTTCAAAAGCTCCAATCCACTAAAGTGTTTCAGTCCAGAGTGATTACACCAATAAGTATTGATGACCAAGTTTTTGCTAGTCTTGCACAAATTCTGTCATAACTCCAGCAGCACAGCAAGAGATGACAATAATAACATTTGCAATAATGACAAGAAATGCTACTCATTGCAAAGATACAGCAACACATTGATCAAAACATGTGACGAGGCAAAATAACAACTTTTTTTTTAATAACTGGAAACTGTTCTTTGAGCCTCTACGTAGCATTTGAGACTTTGCTGGGGCTCACAGTGACCCAGGAGCCCTGAAAAATGGCCAAACACAACCCAATAATAAATCCCTACAATGGACAGACTGCTTTAGCCTGACCACTTGGCGGACATGCGACTACATGAAACTGATTGGTCACTTTACAACTATGACACCACGATGCTGCCTAAAGCTAATAACTCTGTGTACAGTAAGGTGTGTGTGAGTGTGATTGTGAGAACTGTAGAAGGCCATTTAGTCAAGGGAATAGAGCTCCGGACGTCACGTGACTCTCAGAGAGTAGGCGCCATGTTGGCAGGCAACAAAGGTAAACAAAATGAACGGGATCGCCTTGGATTTTACTCCTTCGGAGCTTACTTCACACTTTAAAACCGAATAAATCATTTTATATAGTCAGTAATTGAATAGACTAAACATCTCCAACTTACCGTGCCCCTGGAATACATTTTAAATACGCCAGAAGCTGTTGGAGTGGACCTGGCCAGAGAATGCCTTGGGATTTCCCCGGAGGAGCTGGCCCAAGTGGCTGGTGAGAGGGAAGTCTGGACCTCTCGACATAGGCTACTGTCCCCGCGACCCGATTCCGGATAAGCGGATGAAAGTGGATGGATGGATGGATGGATGGACAAATAACATAGATTTACATGTAAGTAGTTTAAATAGAGTGCTGTGCTGTTTGAATGTATAAACTGAACGTCAAGAGAAATCTCTAGTCTGATTTTTTCCGTGAATAAAGTAAATATGTCAGGCAGGAGCGTCTCAGGATCTGTCTGAGAGCTGTCTCTGCGAGACGGATAATAGCAACCCAAAGTGCTTTTTATGTGTGGTCTGACAATTGATCAACCATTGCTTAAAAATTGAATACAGCTTAGCCGGTTAATTGCTGTGATCATAAAACACGTAAACGGCAGCACGCAGAAATCACGAGGCAATGTTGTACGTGACGTTTACTTGTTGCAATGAGTAATAAGACAGAAAAAGCCACGCCAAAAGTTTAGGAAGCCCACTAAGAATCGTAATAAATGCATTTAAAAATAAATACCATACACAGTTGAGGAAACGTTGGTTTAACTACCTGATATGAAGCGGTCGTTGCATAAGTGATAACCTTTACTCTCGGATCCCACAGTTTCATTTCAGCCCAGTCACTAGCGCGTTTTACTGCAATGATCCAACGTTTGCAGCGTTCCGGATCTTGGGGAATCCTGTAGATGGCTCATTCCTTATGTCGTCCGCATCTGTTCTGGCATCCTGGGGCACAACAGGAATCTACCATATTTCCCGTTTGAGTTTTCTGACAATAACAAATAGCCCAGCTGGGGGCTTCTGCCTGCCAAGATGGCGCCGTTTCGATTTAAACTGTTGCATGCCGGGAGCTCTATATTGTGTGTGTGTGTGTGGCTGTATTCTATCAGACCACAAATCAAGCTGTGGATCTATCTGACAGTTAAAGTCTAGATGTTCCCTGGAATGTCACATGTGGGCTCCAACATTCTTTCCTCTTGTCCAAAAAGGATATTAGCAGTAGCTTGGGCTGGCGTTAGCAGTAGCCTCGGCTGGCTTTAGCAGTAGCCTGGGCTGGCTTTAGCAGTAGCCTGGGCTGGCGTTAGCAGTAGCTTGGGCTGGCTTTATGTTTATGTTTATGTATTTAGCAGACACTTATGTCCAAAGCGACTTACAAGTGATAATTGGCATGTTGCCCTTGAGGCTAACAACAACAACAATAACAACAACTTGAAATCAATCATGGAGAGGAGGGAAACAAAGGAGTGGACAGTAGAGAGGGGGGACAGGTGAAGGGACGGTGCTAGTTAAGAAGACCTTCCCTGCACCCTGCATGTCAGAATAAATGTTCCTTTAGCAGTAGCTTGGGCTGGCTTTAGCAGCAGCCTGGGCTGGCATTACATTAGTTAACCGTCTGGAGGCAGGTGTTGCAGATTTGCAACGTTAAAACCTACCTACCTGGTTATTCCACATACGTATTTCATTAGCGTTTTTTAACATCAAATATGTTAGGGGGAAGCTTGCACGGGGCATTGCTATATTGGGGAAAGCTAAGTATATTTTTAATCAGAAAGCACTTTATATGTTATACAGTACGATGCTACTGCCATATTTGAGCTNATTGTGTAGAGGTCTGGGGAAACACGTACAAAAGTCATTTACAAACAATAACGACAATGCAGAAAAGGGCTATCAGGTTAGTAACAAATGCAGGATATTTGGATCACACAAATGAACTTTTTATTAAAACGCGGACAATGAAGTTCTAGGACTTGGTTAAATACAAAACAGCACAAATAATGTATAAAGTAAGAAATAAATTAATGCCTGATAAAATACAGAAACTGTTCACAGAGAGAGAAGGAGGATATCATCTGAGAGGGACACTAAACTTAAAGATGCATAAGTTTAGAACAACATTAAAACAGATGTGTATCACAATAATAGGGGTTAAATTATGGAACAATTTAGAAGAAATCAAAGTAAGTACAAATATAAATGTGTTTAAAGTGAATTATAAAAAAAATATTCTGAACATGTATAAAGTGGAAAATCGATGATTTATGTGGGTGTCCTTTATTCTAAGGAAAAGTAAATTGTATCAATTGTAAAAAGATGTGTTTTTTTTTCTTTTTTTGTTTTTTTTCCATATGGTTTGGTGTTTTTTTTTGGTGACTTGTACGATTTTGTTTGTTTTAATGTAGGTTTGTGTTAGATTTAGTAAACAAGTAAAACTTACTTGTATAAAGGGGTAGGGACATATAAGTTCCCACTTCAGCCTACTCCTTTTCAAACAGAGA
Organism: Nothobranchius kuhntae; assembly: GCA_006942095.1. Taxonomy (NCBI): domain Eukaryota; kingdom Metazoa; phylum Chordata; class Actinopteri; order Cyprinodontiformes; family Nothobranchiidae; genus Nothobranchius; species Nothobranchius kuhntae. The sequence continues at coordinate 381,958 of SSNQ01034265.1, forward strand.
AGAAGGGATGATGATATGTATCTTTTCTGTTTGTGGTATTTTAAAAAAAATTATGTATGTTTTCTTTGTTTGAAATAAACTAAACTAAACTCAGAAGTACCCCTGAAGGACTTAGTTGTTCGTCCTTTTATCAAACCTTATTTTGAGCCTGAGAGGGTTAATGTCCTGGAGAAGGCTTTGCAAAATGGGTTATGTGGAGAAAAACAAAGTTTGACCATTCAAGATGAAGAAGTAAGTCGAACTATGTCTGTACCATAATGGTAACAGAATGTGAACAACACCTGGCAGGTTTTCTCTCAGAAACCTTTATACTAGTGTTGCTACATTTCTGATTGTATCCATTATAAGCTCAAAAGAGAACTTCATGCTCCAGTGGCTTTCTTCCTGCAGATGTTACAGTGAATCAAAGCCAGACTGATGACTTTTTATCGCACGTGTGTATTTCCTCAACTCAAGGTGAAGATACTTGGAGTTGACTTAACTCACTAAAATCAGCTGTTTCCTCGTGCATAATAAATCAGTTTGTTGAAATCTCTTTTTCTGAAGTACCTCAGTGAGCATGCAGAGCAGAAATGTACTGCCATCATTAAAATAACTTTGCAGTTGCCTCACTGCATGAACAAGTGGCTGGAAATTATTTTTTATTTTTGTCAAAGTTGATCTTGAACATAATAATTCATGTGGATGAAGTTTGATTCTGCAGTAGTTTATAGATCTGCTTAAAGGAGCTGTTGTCATCTACAACCATCTAAAATATGAGAACTGTAAAGAAAAAAAAGAGTAAATATTAACAATCAGGCAGAAATAAACCAAATTAAGTTTCTGTTTGCATTTGTGATTTTTAAGAAAGTAAATAATTTTTTAACAGATGTTGCTGTTTTCTTTTCTTTTTTTCTAAAATGTTGAAAAACAGCTCTTAAGTGAACTTATGCCTTTACTGTAACTAAAATTTTTGTCTCTTTTTTGCAGAGGAAATGAAACCAAAAAATAACTTTTTAAAAAAGAAAATGCGTTAACTTGCAATGCAAAAGACTGAACAGCAAAATTTCTAGTTAAGGAAACATTTAAGAAGTGTACGTGACCTGAGAGGCAACCACAAACATTTACCTGTTTATTTAATTAAATCTCTGCTACTGACACACAAACATGAAAGGCTCACTTGGTGATCTGTCACAGTTTTCATTATTATCTTATGTAATACACCGTGGAGATAATCAGACAGGACTCTGAGCTGGTCCACATGTTGTGTGGAACAGAGAGGATGATGAAGCTCGGTGGGTCAGTAGCTCAGGCAGCAGATCTCAACCCAGATCATCGACAGAAGTCCATTTCCTGTCCTCCTCTTCCTCCTGTGAAGAGAGGGATGAAGGAGAAGAGGGCCATATGTGGAAGATCTGCATGCTGGGAGGAGCAGGTTGTAATAAATGGAACAATGGAAGAAAAAGGAAAGAGCAAAGGTTGTGTGAGGTTAAAATGACAGGATCAAAGCAGAGGCCAATCTTTTAGTGGAGGCGCAGCGCTACCATGAATTTCTTCTCTAAAATTAGTTGTAAAATAATTAAAAGAACTGGAATTTTATGAAAGGAACAGTCAGTTTGTCTCAGAAAAAACTGACAATTACTCCTAAAATACTCTAAAATTGGCAATGCAGAAAATATCTTTATTTTCTATTTCATTATCAGTATTTATTTTACCTTCCTACACTATTGCCTCTCCTGAACTTGTCACAAGCAACAACAGGCTATCTACCCATGCAGAAACTGACAAATTGAGGAAACAAGGAGATAAACGTGGAAGAAGTAGTGCAATAGAAATGCCAATAAACTGTCAGGAGGAGATGAGATTACTTTAGATTTCAGCAGAAAGGAAATGAAGACAGAATCAGAGATACTTTAGCTGCCCAGAAAAGATCTTTTCTCTGTGAAATTAGACAAATGATGGTAGAAAATGAAATTCAAATTTCTGTTAAACAAGTAGAGAGATTGCAGGGCACATGCTTTCATAAATACTTAGATTACTTTGGCATATTGTCTTGAGGTAGCTAACGCTATGTGTATTTACCATTGCCTCACCCCGTTATCCTTAAAAACACCATACTGCTGCAGTGATGAGTGACATTTTGCATTAAGTTACTACTTTCTCACATATTTATTTTAATTAGTGATATCAATCAATTAAAATCCATTCAGAAATGGTGTTAAGCCTAAATATTCTGTTATGTTTTTATTTAAATGGTAAATGTTTTTTTTGTTGGTTTTATGAAGTGAGAAAAGTAGATTGTTCTGACCAAGAATAATTGTTATTATCTGAGCTCTGGTTAAGAAGAAAAACCACAACCTGAACATCAATCCTATATAATGTCCTCTCGTTTATATCACCAGCCACAAAAGAGCAGATCTACTGACACTAATTGCACTGTGACCACATACTTCCTGTGATTATAAATCTACCAAAACACCATCATGTCAGAATAAATGTTCCATTCATTCAGACACATCAGCTTTCTTTGTCCCTGCAGACCAGGACATGCACAGGGAAGCCACATGCCTCATTGTTATGAGCACTCACAACTGATGACACAGCTCTGAGAGTTAGAAAATCAGCTTTTGCAGCCGACCTCCCCTGAGGTACGTTCTAAATCACTGTCATGTGATCTGCTACTCACAGGGTGTGGCTGTTTACAAGGCCGGATTAACCATATGGGCAACTGGGCAATTGCCCAGGGCCCACGAACTCTAAAGGGCCCAGGGCAGCAAGGGCACAAGCAAAATACTGTATCTGTATTCTCCCGCTTTATATTAAACTAGGGTGACCGTCCGGTTTTCCCCGGACATGTCCACTTTTCACTCTCTGTCTGGGCGTCCGGACTGGGGGTTCTTGTATTGATGAAAATGTCCGGCTTTTCATCCAGGAGCAGGGATCGAATTATGGGGGAGCTGGATATCCTACACATCCAGGGGAGCCGGAAAAAAGTTTTCTACCTATATTACATCATTCATGGACTCTTTTGAGCAGAGAGTGGCAGAGCGATGATCGTTGGTGTGCAGCGCTCCAGGCTGCTGCGTCCAGCACACGGTCCATTCTCAATGTGGTGCAACCAAAAACTATAATTAACACACAAACATTCATGTCTGCACATGTTCTCTATTTTCTGTCTTATTTGCGCCTGAAGCGCTCTGTTACTGCGGAGCTCATCACATGTGCTGCGGTGATTTCACCTCACTGACGCAGCATCGAAACGCGCTCTCCGCTTTGCGGTCAGGAGATCCCTTTGATCTGCTCAAAAGTAACCGATGAGGTGAAAAAGTAAGAATCCAGGCAGCAGTTTTTCTGCAGAGTTCAGAGGAGATGCAGGAAGATGAGAGACAGACAGGACAGGAAATAGTTAAATAAAAACAAGAAAACAAAACAAAGTGTTGAAAAGTAAAATGTAGGTAGATTTTTCTCCACTACACGTTTTTACCTGTATAAAACATTAAGTTATACACATGTAATATGTATACATCTGATACAATTCAGATCACCTTCAAAACTCAGTCACACACCCAGGGCCGTTTCAAGACATTTTGGGGCCCAAGGCAAAATGATCCCCCTCCCCCCATAACTAGGCTCCCCAGAAGCCTCTGTGTAATCCATACCCTCTCCAGCAGTATTAGTTATACAGTGTTTGTAAAAGCCCCTCAGACATTACTGACATGTTCTAATATTATCAGATGAAAAACTAAATTATCAGACATGCTGTCTCATTTGCTGCTTTTCTAAACTTGTAAAAAGTAACAAAACCATTTGAAAGCCACTATTTGTGGATTTTCTGAAAGTTTCCATGGAGTGTGGGACAACTTATTTCATCATTGATCCTATCGTCTAATCTCACAGCTGAAACAAGCATCCTTAGTAATCTGTGCACAGGAAGCGTACCGATGCTGTAGTAAAACAAAAGGTATAATAATTTATTATTAATAAAACCTTGTTGCAGCACTAAAGCAGAAAAATGAGATTTTGCAATAAATATGCAAAATATTTACATGTGAATTGTTTTAGAGCCCTTTTATTGGCAGAATCTGATATTAATTTAGTTCTTACAAAAAAATGGGTCCCAGCATGGTTTGTGTGGCGTTGCCATAGTGTGACATCACAGGTCCCCTGTCCTTTTTTTTTTGGAAATGGAAATATGGTCACCCTATATTCAACAAACTGTCCACCCGGGCTTTTGCGCTGCACAGAGACGCTTCGCTGCCTATGACTTTGAACGTCAGTTGAGAGTCAGTCTCATGCAGACTGACCAATGAAGAGAGGGCCTCAAGTTAAGACCCTCTCCTCATTGGTCAGTCCACATGAGGTGGGTCAAAGGTTACCCTGAGCGGGTTACGTGATGTCAGGCATTCAAGTATTAAGTATATTTACTGCATATTACAGTAAAATATTCTGTATGTGACCACATTATGGTGATTCTTGGGTCGTGATGATGGGGCCCTTGAATATTGTTGCCCAGGGTACAACAAAGTGTAAATCTGGCCCTGGCTGTTTACTGATACAAAAGATAAATGGGAGAAGGGGGGGTGGGGGTGGACGACGACTTCAGCTTTTACTTTATCACGATGGTCTTTGATAATAGAATAGAACAGACTTAATTAATCCCACAGCGGGGAAATTCACTTGCTACAGCAGCACATACACTTAAGAGAAAAGGAAAAAGAAAAATAATAACAACATTGCAGGTAAACACACAAAGGCAGCAAGCTATTATTGTAACCTTCAACCATTAAAAACAACAAATAAAAAGAACACTTGGGTTTCCAGAACTAGGCATAAATCTGGTATTGCACAATACTAAACACATACTGAATATTGCACTAATGGTATTGTGTACCAGGATAATGTCAGTACCACTTAAACTGAGGAGTTACACACTCTTATTGCAGTAGGAATGAACAAGCTACAGTATCGTTCAATTTTACATCTGGAATGTCCGTTTGCCACTGAAAGAGCTGCCCATGGTCTCCACAGTGAAATGCAGTGGGTTGAAGGGATTTTCCAAGATGGAGGTCATCTTTACCTGCATCTTCCTTTCACACGTCTCCTCAACTGAATCTAGTTGGTAGCCCAGAACCAAGCTAGCTTTTTTAACTAGCTTGCTCAGTCTCTTTCTGTCTCGGTCAGAGCGACCTGCACCCCAACAGATCACAGCAGAGTGAATAACAGGGCCAACAACAGAGTGATGAAAGGATTTTAGCAGCTGGGAATTAACTCTGAAGGACCTCAGCCTCCTCAGGAGGTGGAGGTGGCTTTGGCCCTTTTCATACAGAGCATCTGTGTTTTTGGACCACTTAAGTTTACACATTTACATTTAGTTTCAGTTTATATGTTTATGAACATGTCTATTTTGAACTTATTTCGAGGAGTACAAGATCACCATAAATAAATTTTAGTGTTTCCAAAATGTAAAGTTTTAAATTAATGTAAAAAAAATCACATGTTCTAGGCCCTTGAGGGCTAATACCTCGACCATTTTGATCCACATCCTAAACGATTAGACATCCCTGTTCTATCTGGAATATTTAATCTACACTGTGTAGCATCCAGAAATGATCAGTTTTTCATCTACAGTTTGACCTCTTCAGTATCCGGTCATAGGGAGACATGAGTCTACATCTAGAGACTTTAATCTGCCGAATCCGGCTATTCTATCAGCTGGAGTCCAGGCCTCTGCAGCTTTGAACACAGGATAACATATTGTCAACAAAACTTTTCCCGTTACAAGGCCTTAAGCTTCCCCTTATTGCTTCTACAGGATTCCTCCTGCCTCTAAATAAAAGTAAACATTTTCAGTTCATATGAGTTAATTAATCATAGAATTAATGATCAATATGGTTAAATGAATTGTTTTGATTAATCTGTGCTTAAATTGATAAGGTTGATTAATCTGTGCTTAGATTAATAAGGATGATTAATCTGTGCTTAGATTAATAAAGATGAAATGAAATATATGACCCATATATTTAATCAACGTACATGACTGGATAAGCACACACTCACCATATCTCCATGATGCAAGTTAAAGTTAACGTCACTGCACACAGATATTTTCTTATCCACAAATCAGAGCATCCTGTATCTGGGAAAGGTGTGGCTCTGAGGTTGGTTTGTTAACACCTCTTTACTTGTCAAATTCTGGTTGGCCATGTAATCATAATCTGGCAATTGTTAAAACAGAATTACTTGCTGAGTGATTCAGTTAGTTTTGAGCTGAACTCCGGACTGGCCACCGGAGGAAAACTCTCTAACCACTGCATCTCTTAACAAGCTGTCAAAGGTGTTGCACGCTGCAGCGACACAAAAACTTGCTCTTTCAGAACACTAAATTTTTCAACTATCTACCCTATTTATCTGATGATCTTGCATAACTTGAATATTTATTAAGAACAACTTCATTGGAATAAGACATTATAAAATAATCCTACATTTTTGTAATTGTTTTTAATTCAACTTTAAGCATGTGACGAACAAAAGTATAGACCTTTTTCCCAGTACTGCATTTTTATTTTTACTAGAAACACATTAGAGGCACAACTACCCGAAATGTCAGCTGTGGTTTATATGATATTTTAATGGCACAATAAAACATTACAGACCTTTAGGTGTAGTGTTTCTAAACCAAATTTTAAGATGTAAATACCAATAAGAAGCATGACAAAGGAAAAAGGTACATTTACTGCTTGATGGTGTTACATGTGTTACTTTGTGGCAATTAAATTATCAGAACACATCTTCTGTGGTCTAGTCACTTTCAGAAGTTACTGCCACCAGCTCGACTGAGCTGTTAACACACAGATGCAGCCGGTTTCCTGCTGCATCATCAGTCTATTTAGGTAAAAGTTTAGTCCTGATGCTCATGTAAACTCACTGACTGTTCCTGAAGATTACGACAAAAAAGGTTTTGTTAATCACTTGTTTTTTCAAGATGAATCACTTTTCTACATAGAAGACCACAGGTGCAGGACGACATTAAGGACGGTTGTTGCCTGCCACCTAGTTATTTCACATCAAAGAAATGTTTTTGAGCAAAGATGCCAAAGGTTTGGGGAGCTCCTGCCACCTTTGACATGCCTGCACAATTCATTGGATTTTCCTTTGCTGAAAACAATGTGGTGTGGACCGGAGTTTTTCCCTAGATTAGAGGACATTCAGCTTTACCAAAAACCCATGTACGTGTGTACACGGCCTTCAAAGTCTGGAGTTGCTGAGTGGGAAAATACAGCAATATCAATTTTTACTGCCGGTTCTGCATGAAATACAGAAACATCCATCCATCCAGTTTCTGAACCCGCTTGTGGGATTGCAGGGGGGCTGGTGCCTATCTACAGAGGTCAACAGGCAATCAGGCGGGCTACACTCCGGACAAAGTGCCAGTCCATCGCAGGGCAACACAGAGACACACAGGACAAACAATCATGCACACACACACTCACACCTAAGAACAATTTAGACAGACCAATCAACCTAACAGTCATGTTTTTGGACTGTGGGAGGAAGCCAGAGTACCCGGAGAGAACCCACGCATGCACAGGGAGAACATGCAAACTCCATGCAGAAAGATCCCAGGACCTTCTTGCTGCAAGGCAACAGCTCTAACCACTGCGATGGTTGTTGTTGTTTTCATGCAGATGATAACATTCCTAGAAATGGTGACATGTTTACATAGATGTAGTCTCAAAGAATGATTTAAAGAAAGGCACTGCTGTATATGCCAAACCTAATGAGTATTTTCTTGATATCACTATCAAAACAGAAAACATACACTGTTTTGACTCTTTATTATGACCATTGTTGTAGTTAAACTCCATTAAAGTCTAGAAAAAAGATTTTACCTCTGTAAAATCAATAAATGGAAACCTGTAAATTGGACCTGAAAGGAACTACTGATGTATCTCAGAAGGAAGTTGGACAATCTTTCACCCTGTTGTCTCTTCACCTACTCAAAGAGGTCAGGAAACAAAAGTCTGTTTGCATTAAACTGACTGAAGTACTGCAACATTACTGTGTTTTATCTGCACTGGGATAAATCTGGATCTGTTTTATCTGGTGATGAACACAAACACACACTCACACACACACACACACACACACACACACACACACACACACACACGCACACGCACGCACACACACACACACCTCTGCAGCTGCATTATTTAGTAACTCCAAATATCTTTAAAAATCACAAGCAATGACTGAGCATCACACTGGTAAGGATGGATTTATTCATCTGCAGGAGACTGATCCGGTTCCTGCCAGTCTGCACAATAAAACATAAATAACACACACCAACAATGAAAACAATGCCACCAACACACACTGGATAGACACACACAGACCAACACCATCTGCGTGACCATATGTCAGCTTCAGCTCTGCATCAACTAAACACACACACACACATACACACCTGAGACCAGGTGCAAACAAGCCTGTCTCCCAACAGATGTGTTTTCTGTCACTCTGCATATTGTTCTCTCTCTCTCTCTCTCTCTCTCTCTCTCTCTCTCTCTCTCTCTCTCTCTCTCTCTCTCTTGTGACTACGTTTACATGCAGCCAATATCCGGGTTATGATCGGGTTAAGGTCGGTATTCGGGTTTCTGAGTTGATCAGAATAACCCGTTTACAAGCATAAATAGAAAGAGTTACCTCTAACTTGCATAACCCGATGTAAATGCGGACGTTGGGGTAGCGTCAGGACGTATGGACTACGTTCAGACGCAATATGCGTCATTTCCGGTTCTTCTCGTTCCGGTATCCGTGAAAACAACAACATGTTTCCCAGTTCGGAAAAGATAGCGACCGCGTTTGTTTGCGCTTTAGTTTCCTCGTCACTCAAAGTGTGGTGCTGTGGCGCGACTCGCCATGTTGCTCCCAACTTGTTGTTTACTTCCGGTGTTCTGGTGCACACAAGACATCTCGCTACTCAAAAGACCAAGATTCCTTGCGAACAGAGCATGCGCAGAACACACGCTTTGATGGGGATATCCCGATATGCGTTTACACGACCAAACATTCGGGTTAGAAAAGGGTTACCCCAGGTGTAGTAACCGGGTTTTTAAAAACCCGGTTATGAGCATATCCGGGTTTCTGGCTGTGTTTACATGGACCTGCGGAACCGGGTTATTGTGAATATTCGGGTTTCAAAAGGGTTACTGGCTGCATGTAAACGCACTAAGCGCACATGCATGCATGTGTGTATGTGTGTGTGTGTGTGTGTGTGTGTGTGTGTGTGTGTGTGTGTGTGTGTACAGGCATCTTAGATGGGACCGTTTACAGGTTTAGATCCATGGTTCTTACTTTAAGGTAAACCTCTTTGGACTGTCCAAGGCACACATTCAATTTCAGAATTTTAAAACTAACAATCCAAAGTCTTCACAGGGTTGGAGACACAAAAATGTTTTGATGTGTGTGTGTGTGTGTGTGCGTGCGTGCGTGCGTGTGTGTGTGCATGTGTGTGTTTGGCTCTGACAGCCGGGTGCCTCTGAACCACCCACTGCTTTCTCAAGACAATCTCTCACACACACGTCCACATGAACACACACAGTATGCATGTTATTGTCTTCTTCAAACACACACAACAGCCTTGGTACACAGCAGATTTTGACCGTAGAAGACAAGCAGCTCCCCTTTGTGAGCCCAAATTTATTTTTCTATTTGTCATCTGCACGCACACACACACACACACACACACACACACACACACACACACACACACACACACACACACACACACACATTGATTATTGATTGCAAAGTTTCTAAAGCTTAGTGTTTAATGATATTTGTGATACAATTAATTACACAATAAGACTATGATCAGGATTCCAGTTTACCAGAATCTCTGATCAAAATGAACATAAACATAAATTAGTTGAGTTTTTGGTGCATGAAATCACGAAACCCTTATTATGATGAAAACTGCCATATCATCAGGGAATAGATGGTCACCAGATTTAAGGACTATTGAAGGAAACTTGTTCATCATTATGATTTTAAAGCCAATTTAGTCATAAAGCAGGATATTTTTTAATTTATTTTGCCCAAAGCCTGGTTCACATGACAGGATAATCATGATGATTTTGACTAGCCCCACGGCTTTCCCAAAAAAATAAATAAACACACAGGAGTAGAAAACAACTTCTTTCCAGAACACACAGTCACAGTCGAGGGGACAAAAGCACAGATCTGCACCCCTAAATGACTGACAGGTTCAGCCTTTTAAAGTCTTAGTTGTCTGACTGCTGATTTGCTGCAGCTGTGCTGCACAGCAGAGTGCCTCTCTCCAGAGTGTTGAACAGGAGAAGCAGGAAACGGCGCTGGAGAAGAAGGGTAGCAGCTTTCACAGGCGCTGTCCAGGGTGCTGATCTCAGGTGAAATTGCAGGGGCAGTAGCATAACGTTGCACTCGTACAGACTTTAAAGATAATCTAATCAGATAATCCTTCTATGTGCGGTGTGTTACAAGTGCACTGGTGAGCGAGGAAGAATTTTGTGACTGTTCTGATCATAAATCCAAACTTGGTTATTAGTATCAGTATTAATATTGCCATTGTTGTTTTTGATAAAAATCAGCAAACGGACACACACTCACTCACAAATAATCTCTGCTGATTCTCTTAGCGGGGTTCAAGTTCTAAATACTCCATAAATTTGAATAGTAACACACCCACAAATGCTGCTTGGATTGAAGTTACAGGTGTCTGCCACCCCGCTGTGTAACGTATTAACTGCATGAGGGCTCATTTCTGCTGCTGTGGCTTATTAAATCCAACATTGCTGCTTGTTGTCTAAGGAGCTTTGAAAGAAAAGCGTCTGGACTTCTTTGAGTTGCTTGAGGACGTTTCACCTCTCATCCAAGAGGCTTCTTCAGTTCTAAGGTCAAATGGTGGAGAGTCCCCTCAATCAAGGACATCTACACCACACGCTGCATCCGCAAAGCCAACAGCATTGTGGCTGACTGGTCACACCCCTCTCACACACTCTTCACACTCCTGCCATCTGGAAGAAGGTACCGAAGCATTCGAGCACTCACATCCAGACTGTGCAACAGCTTCTTCCCACAGGCCATTCGTCTCCTGAACGAAAAGGGACTGGACTGATAAACGCATGCATGCACACACACTCACACGCACGCACACAAACACGCGAACACACTCATGTTCTGTCCTTAATTAGATAGTTTATTTTTCTTATATTTTTTCATGTTGTAAATTTATGTTGCATGTAGCACCTTGGTCCTGGAGGAACGTTGTTTCGCCTCACTGTATACAAACCGTATATGGCTGAAGTGACAATAAAGTTGATTGATTGATTGATTGATTGATTGATTGATTGAGTCCCAGATTCAAACCCAGTGGGAGTTTCCCCCCGAAGAGGGAACAAAAGACCCCCTGATGATCTTCTACATAAACACATGAGCCAAGGTGTGGGGGTGGGTGTGGGTCCTATTCAGCCAGAGTTTCAGGTGAACTCATTGTGAAGCCTGGCCCCACCCTATCATGTGAATTCCTGAGGTCAGATGGTCCAGGATATGCGTGGGCGTTGAGGCATCTGGGAAGGGATCTCAAAACTGGATTATAGATGGCAGACAGTTGGTGTCGTAAACCATCGCCTCTGTTCAAAGATGGTTGCTCACAGTGGACATAAATGGCTTCCTTTACTCCTCTTTCAAACCATCTGTCCTCTCTGTCCAAAATGTGAATGTTGGCATCCTCGAAAGAGTGACCTTTGTCCTTTAGATGCAAATGAACTGCTGAGTCCTGTCCCGTGGAGGTGGCTCTTCTATGTTGTGCCATGCACTTGTGATGTGGCTGTTTGGTTTCTCCGATGTAGAGGTCTGGGCATTGCTCGCTGCACTGTACAGCATACACCACATTGTTCAGTTTGTGTTTAGGAGTTTTGTCTTTCGGGTGAACCAGTTTCTGTCTGAGTGTGTTGCTGGGCCTGAAGTACACTGGTATGTTGTGTTTGGAGAAAACCCTCCTGAGTTTCTCTGATACACCGGCTACGTAGGGGATGACAAGGTTGTTGCGTCTGTCTTTCTTATCCTCCCTCGCTGGTGTCTGGTCTTCTTTTCTGTGCATCTTTGCTGACTTTATAAACGCCCCGTTAGGAAAGCCACATGTTTTAAGTGATTCCTTTATATGTGTGTGTTCCTTATTTTTCCCTCCCGGCTTAAGCCTGATTTATGCTTCTCCGTCTGCGTCAGTGCGGAGCACACACAACGCCATGATCCGTCCTTGCGTAGGGATCCGGCAGGCACGCAAGTACGTACGGAGTCGAGCCCACTTTTTTAAACATCCGTCGAACGAGACGGATTACGCAAGCTTGTGATTGGTCAGGACGCTGCTGTTGTTTACAGCGCCGCCATTGCAAAGAGAGCCGAGGAAAACTAGCGGCAGACATGGAGAAGCTTGAAGAATACCTCGCGAAAAAACTAAAAATATGAACGTTTCATCCTCTCGTGACTGGAGGAGTGAAAAGATGCACAGCAAGCGTTTTATTTGTGGACGGAAATGACAGGAAACGTGGGTTTAGAGGTGGGGAGCGCATAAAGAGATGGAGGAGAATGAGAGACAAATATGTCCGTGTTAAAAGTCTCTTATATACACAAAAAACACAATATAAACACACAATCTTGGACCGATACTTTTTTTTTCTTCTTTTTTTTGGTGCACCGTTCCTGGAGACACTGCAGCACTACGCCCTCTGTTGTCCTGCCGGGGAATTGCTTTGCAACACTCTCCAGGAGATGGAGAAGTGACGGAGAAGTATGAAAGCAAAACGCTTCCGTCAATCCGTGCGTGTCTGTCCCTTGCGGAGCTGACGGAGAAGCATAAACCAGGCTTTAGAGGGAACATGTTCTGCCTGGTGGTATAGGGTCTTGATTACTCCAAGTTTGTGTTCCAGAGGGTGATGCGAGTCAAAGAGGAGGTACTGGTCCGTGTGTGTGGGCTTCCGGTACACTTCAATGTTGAGGTTGCCATTTTCTTCAAAGTGCACAGCGCAGTCCAGGAAAGGCAAGCAGTTGTCCTTTATGTTTTCCCGTGGTTTTTGTCCATGGCGTTGATGTGCGTAGTGAAGGATTCCACTTCTTGTGTTTTGATTTTGACCCAGGTGTCATCCACACATCTGTACCAGTGGCTGGGTGCTCTCCCCTCTGCATCCCCTCCCCCTCCCACACCTTGGCTCATGTGTTTATGTAGAAGATCATCAAAATTCAATTCAATTCAAAAATACTTTATTAATCCCAGAGGGAAATTGATTAAATCTGGGGTCTTTTGTTCCCTCTTCGGGGGGAAACTCCCACTGGGTTTGAATCTGGGACTCTCCACCATTTGACCTTAGAACTGAAGAAGCCTCTTGGATGAGAGGTGAAAAGTCTTCAAGCTTCAAAAAAGTGAAAAAGTATCACAGTGTACGCCCGGCTTTAGACTACAATGACCTGGATGACTGAGAACCTTCACAGACAAATTGCTGCTTGTCGCAATTCTGCGACTGTGGCACTTAAAGGGTTAATATTCCAGTTGAGTTCTTCATTCAACATGTTTTTGAGAATATATTGTTTATTAATACACATTTCTTCACATTAACCATACATCTTTTTTTACAAGTTTGTGAGCTGGATTTGGTAGTAAACAAGTAAAAATATTACACACTGGGGCTTTAACCATGAAACATTTTTTTTCTAATTTGCATCTCTAAATATAATCACACTAATCAAGCATAGACCCAAAAATGTCTTTAGTAGTGCCTATTGTGTTGGATTCTCCATTTCCCGGGCTGCCATGTCTTTATTTTCTAACGTTTCAGTGGTTAAATCCAGAGCTGAAGGCTGACAGATGTGACTGATCAGGTGGGATTCAAAACTAACAAGAAGCTCTGCACAGCATGAGGCGCTGGAGCAGGGAGGAGCACAGCATGCTGGGATATGAGGATTCTGCTCTGTGACTCACTGTCAATCATAGAATGAGGGTATTATTCTCAGAGTGAACGATCAAAGTCTCTAAATGAGATCGTCCCACTGACAGAAGAGGAAGAAACAGATTCATATTCGCACGAGCTGCCAGCCTAAACTTACAAGTTGGAATTAAACACACGCGAAAACCAGCCGTCAACTCTGTACTTCCAGAGAGGCAGCAGGAGGCTTTGATAGGTTTTAATCTTTCAACATGTTATTGTCATTTTACTAGAGTATTAACCGTGTTGGTGTATCTTTCAAACCACGTGTATAGTCTCAGAAAAGTATGCCCTAGGTGTCAGTTGCATGTTTTCATTTAATTTTTTATTTATTTATATTCAAATAATCTCAGTGTGGTTGTGGTAAACTCCCAAGAAGCACAACAGCACGTAGGGAGGGAGCCAACTTTGAAAAGGTTCAATGAAAAGGATCCTAGGTAGGATAAGTTTTAAAAGCACGTGAGACCCAGATTGGTGAGACTGTTCCTCTTGAAAGGATGGGAATTAGATTTTCTTCCTGCTCACTAAGGCCTAGTCCACACGTAGCCGGGGTTTTTTAAAAACGAATATCCACCCCTCCAAAAACTTGCATCCACACCACCGCGTTTTAAAAACAAACTCTGTCCACACATACCCAGATAAATACGTTGTTAAGGACATGCCAGACCTGTAGGCGGCAGTACTTCCCCCGTTCTTAACCTCGTCCTTCGTCTGTGGTCTTCTGCAAGGAGCAGTAATTCCGCTTGCAAAAACAAACAAGCAGAAAGCGCTTGGACAATTGATGGATTGGGTAGTGACAGAGCACAGCTCTGAAGGCTTTCATGATGCCGGCTAGTGTAAACACAGGTCGCACACGTGATGTCAGCATGTTTTTGTCGCGGAAAGTGACGTTGCGGACCTTAAAACTCCGGTTTTGTCCGTCCACACGCAGACACCCAAAACAAAGAAAACGCAGATCTTCACTTTGGCCGGAGTTTTTAAAAAACTCCGTTTTCGTGTGGATGACAGGCCAAAACGTAGGAAAATATCTACGTTTTGGCAGATCCCCGGCTACGTGTGGACAGGGCCTCAATGTCTCCTTCCAACTCATCTAAAAGAGTTCCCTCTTTTGGCTCCCTAAAAATGTCCATTTAGTACTACTGATGTCAGGCTCAATGTCATGACCTTCTGGCTTTTGGGCATGCTGCAGAGGCTGGACATTGATTGTGGGGATTATTTTCCTAAAACTGGATTAAAGCTGTCCCACCAATCACTATCTCTGTTCCGAGACTGGCAGCAATGGGTGGCATGTCCAGCAGTGTCTGCAGCTCCAAGGGCTGAGACACTGTCCTGCTGAGTGAAATCCTAAGACTCAAGTACAAATAATTTTATTGAAGCCATTACTGTTGCCCTCTTTATCCTATGTAAGTCAGCAAATGAGTTAAAGGTGTGAAACACTGAAAAAAAAACATTTTTTTTTAATCCTATTTGTCATTCATACAAGCTGAACATAAAAATAGTCTCCTAGATCTCCTGCATTAGCCTCTGGAGGAAATAGACAGTGAAACACCAGGATTTGTAACATCTGACAGATTTACGTTACACTGTCACTAACATTCATGGACTCACCCATCTTGACTCGTGACAAGGAAGACTTTAGTTGTTTTAGCATCCAGGAAACATCAGAGAATATCTAGGCTAGTAGGAGCTAACCTTTAGCATTAGTAACTTCACCACATGGCAGAAGCTCCTCCAGCTTTGTGTTGTTAGTCAGCATTGCTGTTAACCTATCCAAGGCTAGATGTCCAAAAATAAAGAAATAAAACTAAAAATCCTGCTGTCTGAACCTCAGCTGTGATGCAACTCAATTTTATTTCCTGATAAGGGTGCACAAGTGCTTTGTTTCCCCAGAATACAACTTACAAGGAAAATGTATTGATTAAATGAATGTTCCACACCTTTAATGTTTCCATTGATACTCCCCTCGGTATTGGACTATCCCTCCTATCCACTACACAGTGTTCTGGTTGGACACTGGAGCACAAACAGCAAGAGATTGATTCACATCAAGTGCTCCACAGAGCATCACAGGAGATCTTCTGCCTGTGGCCATTAAACTATACAACTTTATCTGAAATGTTATCCGGACTGTTGGTGATTCTGACCTATGTTTTTGTCTATATTTAACAGGTTGGTTTGACTTTGAATGTCTCTAGTGTTTTATACTGTACTGTGGGTTTGTCGCTGTTTGTTTTAAAACTGCATTGAATGTTTTTATAGCTATATATCTTTCTTTCAGTTTGTAATGTGAGCTGGGATTAATAAAGTCTTTTGATCTGAATTAGAACAGATTCACCTGATTTTATAATAACATTTGACTTTTAATGGTTATGCGTTTGATAAACTGTATTCATTTTTTATTTGTTGCTTCATTATTTCCTTTTTACGTTAATTTAAAGAGCAAGTCACCCCTAGCCTAGCAATATAGACCATCAGTAGCGGAAGCTAAATGACTTTGCTCTGCATGTTGGTCTAGCCAAGCTCCATTGGAACTTCCACAGCCCTGGCCAGTCTGGTGATTGGCCAATCACAGCACTCTATCCGTTTGGTGGGCGGAATGTTACTATGACTGAGCAAAACTAAAATGGCGACAAATAGTTTTGGTATCAACTCTTGAATATTTACACCTGGGCTTTGAGTCAAGAGCAGACAGAGGTATTTGCGCCTTTTTCAACAGGGTATGGTAGACTGCCCCCTTGACTGACATTCATAGCGGTGAGTATGTCACGCTGTTTGTTGTCCAATAACATGTGGAGACAGTTTGAAAGACAACCGTAGATCCAACCCCATATTTGAGAGCTGTCAATGAGTCTATTCACATATTTAGGATAGCTTGCCAAGCTAAATAACCCCCACCTTACTCCACCCACACTTCCTGTTTGAAAAAGCACCCAAAGGAGGCATTGCCTTGCAGATCGAGAAAGCGGCACTGAGTCAGAGAGTGATTCTGTCTTTTGTTGCTTTTTTTTACCTGTGTCTTAAAAGCCCATCTAGAGACAAATGCTATAAATTAGCCATTGCTAAAAATGTTATGCTCCAAATGTGGGGCTGTGGTTTCACAGTTTGTCTATGTTGTATCTATGTAAACATAGATACAATGAGATAACAGCATCCCAGCTGGAGGAGTCGCCAAGACTCAGCAGCAGTGCAGACACATAATAGGGTATCAGCAACGCCACTGCGTACCTCTAGCCAACAACAATGGCTGATTTAAATTAAATGTAGTAGTGTTTTGACCTGGAGAGGGGGGAGATAATGATGTTTTAGGCTGAATTTTAAATAAAATGCAGTAAAATGCCCAAATAATTACTTAATGTGTTTACAGCATTATTAGACATTCGTTAAAAAGGAAATGCAGGAAGGCAGAGTGTAGGTGGAAGCGGGATGGGCTTCAGATCTCCCTTGACCTACTGAGAGATAGCTGGGTAGGCTACCAGAATGCGGTGAAAGAGGCGAGAATTAAGTTCTTTGCTGACATTATTTCCTCCAACTCACAGAATCCTCTGGTTCTTTATAGCACATTGGATTCTATTTTACATGCAAATGAACCACTGGCTATTGAGTACACTACAGAATCCTGCAATAATTTCCTCAACTTCTTTGTGGACAAAGTGGGGAGGACGAAGGTTTCGATCACACCCTCCAATTACCATCCTCCTCTGCTGGGTCCTGCCCCAGGGCTCCTGGAGGGCTTTTATCCAACATCTCCTATAGAGTTGGAGAAGGTGGTCAATAGTCTCAAACCAGCTGGTTCTGTATTGGACGCAATCCCTGCTAAACTTCTAAAAGTAGTTTTTCTAGCTGTGTCTCCTTATGTTTTAAAAATTATAAATAGCATTCTACTATCGGGTGAAGTTCCCAGCTCTTTTAAGCATGCAGTAGTGCACCCTCTGCTGAAGAAAGCTGGCCTAGATTCGGCGATTATTGTCATGTTGTGGGGCAAGAGCCTAACCTAGGACATGCAGAATCAGAATCAGAGTCAGATTGTATAAAAAATTAATATTTATTGACGAAAAGGTGAACTAAGGGTGCACTGGAAAATCTAGCGGGTGCAGAAACGGGAAGCAGCGTCTAGAGGGAAAAGTAGCAGAGGTAAGTATGGGAGTTGTGGAACGGCAGGGGAATTGCTGGCTGAGTGACTTACGGCTTAGATAGACGAGAAGCGTGTGGGAGGGGTGAGCCGGGGTAAGTCCAAGCAATGATTGTAGAGCGGTAGATGTGAATGAGGAATGGGATCCGGACCGGTGTGGTTCTGGAGAGGGAGTGAGAGGTGGAGGAGATCGGGTCGGCATTTGGAGGAGGGTGAACCAGGAAACGAACCAGATAAAAATCCAAAATGGCGTCGGGGAAAACTGATGATTATCCAGACCTGAGGTGGGGTCAAATCCAAAAATAGAATGAATCCAAGTCACAAGAGAAAAGCACGAGAGAACAAGAGCAGAGATAAGCGAGGGCTAGAGACTACCAGTCAGTAGTTAATTATACGGCGTCGAGTCATGTCCACCCTGTCTCTTATACAC
>SSNQ01034265.1:400617-432306 GCA_006942095.1 Nothobranchius kuhntae
TTCCTCCTTATAAACCGGCCCACTGATCAGCTGACTGGAAACAGCTGTTGCTCCCTCTCCTGAAACCAAAACACTCAGAGATAGTGAGATGATGAGACGAGTACTCATCCCGGCTCATGACAATTATATCTAACTATAGTCCTGTTTCCACACTGCTGTTCTTAGCTAAGGTCTTAGAAAAACTTGTGTATGTCCAAATGATATCCTTTCTACAGGAAAATGAGATGCTAGAGATTTTTCAGTCTGGGTTTAAGTCTCTCCATAGTACAGAATCAGCCCTGTTGATGGTTTTGAATGATATCATGATGGCAAACGATTCTGGGGAGGCTGTGGTTTTGGTGCTCTTGGACTTGACTGCGGCATTAGACACCATAGACCACAATATCCTGATTGGTCGACTGGAGCACTTGGTGGGAATATCAGGCTTAGCACTCCAGTGGATAAAATCTTTCCTGTCAGGGAGGAATTTTTGTGTAAGACTGGGGGACTGTCCGTCTGATACTGCTGATTTGCAGTGTGGAGTGCCTCAGGGATCAGTCCTTGCACCTCTCCTCTTTTCCCCTATCTGCTGCCGCTGGGTGACTTGTTTCTTCGGCACAACGTCAAGTTTCACCTGTATGTGGATGACTGTCAAATCTATTTACCAGTATCATGCAATAACTCAAGTTCTTTTAAACCGCTCTTGGACTGCTTGGAGGAGGTCAAGTTATGGATGGCTCAACATTTATTGTTCTTCAACCATTATAAAACTGAGACTATCCTGTTCTGCCCGAAATACAAACATGGATGTGCCCAAGGGATTGACTCTCCTTCATTAGCGCCTTTTGAGAAGGCTTTGGTCACCAACCTGGGGGTGAAGTTGGATGTAGAGCTCACACTGGACACCCAGGTCAATGGACCAATCAGATCCTGCTATTTCCATCTCAGGAGAATAGCTAGGATTAAGCCGCTGCTATCTCCTAAACATCTGGAAACTGTCATCCACGCCTTCATTACCACCAGACTGGACTATAACTCGCTTTATGCAGGCATCAAGCAGGCCTCCATAGCGAAACTGCAGAAGGTCCAAAATGCGGCAGCCAGGTTACTGACTGGTACCAGGAGATCTGAACATATCACGCCCGTCTTGGCATCCCACTGGCTTCCAGTCTCTTTTAGA
Organism: Nothobranchius kuhntae; assembly: GCA_006942095.1. Taxonomy (NCBI): domain Eukaryota; kingdom Metazoa; phylum Chordata; class Actinopteri; order Cyprinodontiformes; family Nothobranchiidae; genus Nothobranchius; species Nothobranchius kuhntae. Next base: position 401,777 of record SSNQ01034265.1, read on the forward strand.
ATTTTGTTTAAAGTTCTGGTGTTTGTTTTTAAATGTTTAAATGAGTTGGCTCCACGTTATGTGGCAGACCGGATTCAGCCTTATGTTCCTGCAAGGAACCTTCGGTCAGCACAACAAGGACTGTGAGTCGTTCCGAAACACAGACTACAATCCCGAGGGGGTCATGCTTTCTCTGTGCTGGGGCCGAGGCTCTGGAATGAGCTACCTGCATGGGTTAAACAGGCCAGCACGCTCGGCAAGTTTAAGAGCCAGCTTATTGTTTAGCTTTTATTCAGGAAGAGTCCCATTAACTGTTGGCTTTGCACTTTTTGCTGCCCCACCTAGATTTTATCTGCATGTTTTTGCTGGTTTTAAATTGTTTTATATTGTTTTATTTTTTATTTTATTTATTTATTTTTTTATGCTTATTTCTGCTGGGCAGTGCTTTGTTTGGTCCTTGGGCCATGTGAATGCGCTATATAATTAAAGTTTTAGTTAGTAATTTATTTAGTTTCTCAGAAAAAAACATGTTGCAATCCAATAAGAGTCACAGAACGTTGCGCGCTAGCACGATGTTGATGCCAAAACAACCTAAACTAAGAGGAGACTCACCTCTTACATCAGGAAGAATCCGTGTGTTTCGAGCATTATCCGTTCTTACATAATCCGTTGTCGAATTGTGATCGGCAGACGCTTTTCCGGTTCGCGCCTCACTTTTTTTACAGGAACGGCCCAAAACGATCTCCAAACACATGGATGGTCTGCTTCCTGCTCATGTGATCTGTGACGTATGCAGATGAAGATCGGCTTCAGGGCTGAGATGTTTGTTCTCTCAGCGCGGGGGCTTGTTCCAATGCTCAAACAGTAAAAAAATGCTAATGACGACTTTAGTCGTCATTGGCAGTGAACGGTTGGATCTAAAATGACGACTTTAGTCGCCAATGGCAGTGAATGAGTTAAAGAGCAAGTCACCCCCAAATCTCCTTTTTTTCTGATAAACTATATAAATGTGTGTCTGTCTAATGGTGCTGCAGACATGTGCAGTCAATAGTTTTGCACTTAAGTGCATTTTACTTAAAATGTAAATTTTCTGCCTAAAACTGTCAGTTGTCACCGTTGTCAGGTAAAAACCCTGCACTGCATTTGAATTAAAATCCGACATCGCTATTGGCTAAGAGGTACCCCAGGACGTTAGCTGGTACCATATGATGTCACAATGTTGTTGTGAGCCTGTGTGTGTATTTGTTAGTGGCTCCGCTCTCTCGGTCTGGTAGGCAACAGCATGTTTTGCATTTTTCAAACAGGAATTGGGAGTGAAGTAAGACTCTGGTAGGGGGTGACTTGCTCTTTAAACAGCAATGCTATCCATCAGTACTGTTTGCTTCAGTATTTATCCCATTCTCCAGCCTTCTACTGCTGAGTAATATCCCCCAAAATAAAGCCAGGTTACAAAGTGGTGTGTTTTAAATGTGGGATCTCACAATGTCAAACACGTGACAGTGAATTGTTTATTCAGCATCTGTATTTTATTTGATGACCTGTCACCACTGCATGACGTGAAAACTGCTACCAGTTTAAATCAACCTTTTTCTATTGACTGTTCCCATAGAGACGGCTGAAGCCTGGGTCGGCCTGACCCAGGTGATATTTACCATCACAGGCTTGCTGAGACAACACAAATATTTTGACATGAACGGAAATAGAAGCTCTTTATGGTTTACTTGCGTGCTTCGTGCTGCCTCAGTGCCCATCTGTGAAGTCTCAGCCATCCTCCTTGCTGATCTCGCAAGATCAGAAAATCCTTCGAGACTTCAAAGGTCACGAGTTTGTTTTTGCCCTCCACCATTAAACCAAAAAGAAGAAGTAGATTGCGTTTGATATTACTATTTGATGTCACACATAAAACTGTGCTTCTCCACTGCCAGGATCAGGCCATGAAAAACGCACCGTTGCTTTTCTCGAAAGATGCTGGGAGCAAAAAACTACTAGGTCATATCTATTGACGTCATTTTGTTGAATCGTTACAGTAGCTTTTTATTTTGAAAATTATCAGACACTTTACACTGAAACCGGGTATGATTTCCTGCCTAGCCCTATGTTAACTGTGGATATTGACGTGTCCCTGAAGCAGCTTGCCGCAAAAATAGAACCCAATCCTATCCTTAATGGCCGTGGCGTGACCGTGGCGTGGCAGACTAGTGCAGCGAGCCATTTCTTGGGGGTGCCTGTATTTCTATTTGAAGCAGCAATATTCCACTGCCGTTCTGCACCACTGATGCCTCCAGTGTGGATTTGGAGTAAAGAAAGAAAATATTTAGAATGGGACCAATTAGCTTAAAGACTGTTGAAAGCTGATTATTTATCAGACGTTTTATGTGGCAACTTTGATCACTTACCGCAACAAAAATTCCAAACTGTTTGAATTTTCTATTGACTTATAAACCAATCTAAAACTTTTTGCAAAACCCTTCCAAAGATGTTGTTGAATATAGTCACCTTGGGGCGACTATATTCAACATATTATGATATACTCTATATTAACCTATATGTATATATATATATACACACACACACACACACACACACACATATATATATATATATATATATATATATATATATATAGACATATATATTAACCCTAATCCTATGCCATCTCCTACCCTTCTCCATATAAAAGTCATGTCGTAAAGGCCACAGAGAAAGGGCTTGTCCCGAGAAGAGCTGTTTAACACGTCATAACCACAAACACACCACCTCAGATCTGTTGGCTCATGCCAGGTCAGTGAATATCTAGGTTTTGAATGAACGCCAGATAGATCTGCAGCTTTCGGTCTGGTCTAACAAAGTACGGCTGCACACTTTAAAAGTTTCATTTGCTGTGTAGAGGCTCAAAGAAAAGTTACCAATTGTAAAGAAATTTGTGCAACAACACCTTTACGTGACTTGTGATGAATGAAACTGTAACTCCAAAGCTAACCATGGGGTTATAAGAGGTTCCTATTTGGCAGGTTGCAATGGCAGGTTGCAATCCAATAAACCAGCATTGTTGTGAATGTAAGATAATGCTAAGTTTGCTTGGTTTGAACATTGATATAAATACATCCTCTTACTAGCAAGCTGTCACAAATTCTACGCCACACCAGTCCTCCAGCTGGTACTTCCCGTCCTAACTACAACTCCCATCATCCCTTTCACCATCCATGTGACCCATCCACATCATCACGTCCAGTCTAGATAAGGAAGTCTCTCACTCCCGCCTCTACTCAGTCATCGTTTCAACAATCCGACTCACGAGTTCCCCAAGCCACCAGCTTTCCTACTATCATCCACTCAGTAAGTGAACTTTCTCTTACTCCGGAGTGTCCGCTCAGCCTTCCCTCTGGTCCAGTCCCGCGGATACTCCAAGATCAATCCGCGTGCCTGTCTATTCCCAACACTCGCTTCTCCGTGTTTGGGTCATTCATCCACGCTACAGCCGAACTTCCTGGTCTCTCAGCTCACTCCCTAGCTATCACACAAGCATAATTTCTAATTAATCATTTTTCACAAAAGTTAAAGAGAATCTAGTCTGGTGAGTTAAATTTGATCCTCAAACCTGACTATGACCATAATTAACCATTATGGGTCACAAAATAATCAATCGCCAAAAAAATAGTCCGATTTGTCTGTCATGTTTCTCTCCGAGTCTCACCTTCAGCAGGGTCATGATGACATAGACCTTCACGTTTCGTAATGAATCCTCTCTAATCTTCCTTTCTGGGGTCAGGGAATGTCTTTCAAAAACCTCTCCTTCCTCTCTTGTGTTGCCCCCCATCCTATCCCAACACACACACACAAAGTCATCGTAGCTCAGAAAGCCTTTTGGAGTTTAAACCCTTCCAACAGTGGCAGAATGAGGCTTAGCAGACAGATGGCATAATTTAGTTCCAAAATAGGAAACCCATTAAGAGCAAGCTGGCTGATTTGTCGGTGGTGTCCAACTCACTCTGCCTTCATGACCTACGACCTACTCCTTGCCTCGCTAATCGAATCGCTTCATTCTCTCATCCTCCGGTCTCATCAGACATGCTTTCCCCAAGACGCTCATCCTCCTCTTCTTCTCTCTGAATAACACTGAGCAGAGCTGAAAGAGAAACCTCGTCGGCGCCGGGCTTTGGGATTATGAGCTGGGGTGTAAAGCTGTTGGAGGTAATTGGTTTGGGGAGGCGGGTGGGAGACACATTTTTTATAAAAAGAAAAACTCTCAGTGGAAGCATGAAGTTTGTCAACTTGCTTTCCTAATGGGAGTAAACATTGTCAGAGTGAGTTTTTAAAGGCCCTTTTCATGACGTTCAGTTCACAGAACTGAATTAGAACCCAGCTGAAAGCCGCTGCGGGAGAAGGAGGAGGAAATCAGTCTTCCTCGTGCAAATACGGTTGGATGAAAGTTTAATGCTACAAATTAGGCTCCATATAAAACAGTAAGTGAACATTGATCCACACAGTAGAAAGACTCTAGATGTCAGACACTAGAAAAGGTGGAACGTGACTTTAAGTAAACAAATATGGCGGAGGAGCAGTGTGCAATGTGCTTCAATCATCTCGCGTTCGGCTTGATGTTACAGTCAACAAGCAGCATGTTTGTTTGTCCCCAAAACTCAGACCAAGATAATACAACACCTTTGAAAGTCTAGCGGTCTAAACGTCCTTTTAAGTGGACCAGAGTACTCACAACACACCACAAAAGGTAGGATTATCTCATAATATTATCTTTAGAGCTGTTAGAGGAGTCATGCGCATCCTTAAGTTTGTCATAAGAGTCAGGAGGTGAAAGTTCAGCATGATTATCCCGCTATGTGAACCAGGCCATCAGTTTTCAGCATGCTGTCCGTTTTTGAAAGTTGCACGAAAGGCCGTGGAAGGACAAATGCATTCCTCCNCCGCTGCTATCTCCTAAACATCTGGAAACTGTCATCCACGCCTTCATTACCACCAGACTGGACTATAACTCGCTTTATGCAGGCATCAAGCAGGCCTCCATAGCGAAACTGCAGAAGGTCCAAAATGCGGCAGCCAGGTTACTGACTGGTACCAGGAGATCTGAACATATCACGCCCGTCTTGGCATCCCTACACTGGCTTCCAGTCTCTTTTAGAATTTTGTTTAAAGTTCTGGTGTTTGTTTTTAAATGTTTAAATGAGTTGGCTCCACGTTATGGGGCAGACCGGATTCAGCCTTATGTTCCCGCAAGGAACCTTCGGTCAGCACAACAAGGACTGTGAGTCGTTCCGAAACACAGACTACAATCCCGAGGGGGTCGTGCTTTCTCTGTGCTGGGGCCGAGGCTCTGGAATGAGCTACCTGCATGGGTTAAACAGGCCAGCACGCTCGGCAAGTTTAAGAGCCAGCTTATTGTTTAGCTTTTATTCAGGAAGAGTCCCGTTAACTGTTGGCTTTGCACTTTTTGCTGCCCCACCTAGATTTTATCTGCATGTTTTTGCTGGTTTTAAATTGTTTTATATTGTTTTATTTTTTATTTTATTTATTTATTTTTTTATGCTTATTTCTGCTGGGCAGTGCTTTGTTTGGTCCTTGGGCCATGTGAATGCGCTTTATAATTAAAGTTTTAGTTAGTAATTTATATAGTTTCTCAGAAAAAAACATGTTGCAATCCAATAAGAGTCACAGAACGTTGCGCGCTAGCACGATGTCGATGCCAAAACAACCTAAACAAAGAGGAGACTCACCGCTTACATCAGGAAGAAGCCGTGTGTTTCGAGCGTTATCCGTTTTTACATAATCCGTTGTCGAATTGTGATCGGCAGACGCTTTTCCGGTTCGCGCCTCACTTTTTTTACAGGAACGGCCCAAAACGATCTCCAAACACATGGATGGTCTGCTTCCTGCTCATGTGATCTGTGACGTATGCGGATGAAGATCGGCTTCAGGGCTGAGATGTTTGTTCTCTCAGCGCGGGGGCTTGTTCCAATGCTCAAACAGTAAAAAAATGCTAATGATGACTTTAGTCATCATTGGCAGTGAACGGTTGGATCTAAAATGACGACTTTAATCGCCAATGGCAGTGAATGAGTTAAAGAGCAAGTCACCCCCAAATCTCCTTTTTTCTGATAAACTATATAAATGTGTGTCTAATGGTGCTGCAGACATGTGCAGTCAATAGTTTTGCACTTAAGTGCATTTTACTTAAAATGTAAATTTTCTGCCTAAAACTGTCAGTTGTCACCGTTGTCAGGTAAAAACCCTGCACTGCATTTGAATTAAAATCCGACATCGCTATTGGCTAAGAGGTACCCCAGGACGTTAGCTGGTACCATATGATGTCACAATGTTGTTGTGAGCCTGTGTGTGCATTTGTTAGTGGCTCCGCCCTCTCGGTCTGGTAGGCAACAGCATGTTTTGCATTTTTCAAACAGGAATTGGGAGTGAAGTAAGACTCTGGTAGGGGGTGACTTGCTCTTTAAACAGCAATGCTATCCATCAGTACTGTTTGCTTCAGTATTTATCCCATTCTCCAGCCTTCTACTGCTGAGTAATATCCCCCAAAATAAAGCCAGGTTACTAAGTGGTGTGTTTTAAATGTGGGATCTCACAATGTCACTTAAACATGTGACAGTAAATTGTTTATTCAGCATCTGTATTTTATTTGATGACCTGTCACCACTGCATGACGTGAAAACTGCTACCAGTTTAAATCAACCTTTTTCTATTGACTGTTTCCATAGAGACGGCTGAAGCCTGGGTCGGCCTGACCCAGGTGATATTTACCATCACAGGCTTGCTGAGACAACACAAATATTTTGACATGAACGGAAATAGAAGCTCTTTATGGTTTACTTGCGTGCTTCGTGCTGCCTCAGTGCCCATCTGTGAAGTCTCAGCCATCCTCCTTGCTGATCTCGCAAGATCAGAAAATCCTTCGAGACTTCAAAGGTCTCGAGTTTGTTTTTGCCCTCCACCATTAAACCAAAAAGAAGAAGTAGATTGCGTTTGATATTACTATTTGATGTCACACATAAAACTGTGCCTCTCCACTGCCAGGATCAGGCGATGAAAAACGCACCGTTGCTTTTCTCGAAAGATGCTGGGAGCAAAAAACTACTAGGTCATATCTATTGACGTCATTTTGTTGAATCGTTACAGTAGCTTTTTATTTTGAAAATTATCAGACATTTTACACTGAAACCGGGTATGATTTCCTGCCTAGCCCTATGTTAACTGTGGATATTGACGTGTCCCTGAAGCAGCTTGCCGCAAAACTAGAACCCAATCCTATCCTTAATGGCCGTGGCGTGACCGTGGCGTGGCAGACTAGTGCAGCGAGCCATTTCTTGGGGGTGCCTGTATTTCTATTTGAAGCAGCAATATTCCACTGCCGTTCTGCACCACTGATGCCTCCAGTGTGGATTTGGAGTAAAGAAAGAAAATATTTAGAATGGGACCAATTAGCTTAAAGACTGTTGAGAGCTGATTATTTATCAGACGTTTTATGTGGCAACTTTGATCACTTACCGCAACAAAAATTCCAAACTGTTTGAATTTTCTATTGACTTATAAACCAATCTAAACCTTTTTGCAAAACCCTTCCAAAGATGTTGTTGAATATAGTCACCTTGGGGCGACTATATTCAACATATTATGATATACTCTATATTAACCTACATGTATATATATATACACACACACACACACACATATATATATATATATATATATATATATATATATATATATATATATATATATATAGACATATATATTAACCCTAACCCTATGCCATCTCCAACCCTTCTCCATATAAAAGTCATGTCGTAAAGGCCAGTGGTGGGCAGTCAGGGCCAGCAAAGCCTTCTCTGCTGGCCTAAACGTACTCAAAAACGTAAATGTATTTATTTTCCTTTGGTAAATATTTTTAAATAAAAAAAATGTTCACTGGTCTATTTTCTTTATATCCTATTATACCCACTTGGCTGCGCTGCTTCCAGTGTTAAAATACCAAGGCTGGGTGTTATCCAATCAGATTTAAGCTAGCTTGTGTTTTCAGGCAGATTAAGTCTGCTCTAGGCCTTCAGAATCAATAGAGAAGCCCACTGTCCGCTGTAAGTGAACAGAGACGATCTAGTTGCGATAGCCAATCAGCTCACGAGTCAGCGTGGCTCAGGCCAGCTAGCTGGCCTCACGCAAAAGTTGACGAACGCATCCTGTGATTGGATAAGCAGTAGTTAGAACTTTTCTAGCAGCACAAAGCAAAATATCAAAACTAAACACAGAGATTTGTATCTATAGGCAGCTATCGGTGTATTTTTGAACACATGATGGCTGAAAGAGGAGAAGGGACCGACTTGGTTGCAGATTTACTTGCCACACCATTTTCCAGACGGACCTTTCAAGAAAAAATGGATCTTGTGAGAACAGGTCGTCCGACTCCAGCGCTAGCTGGCTTGTCCCAGCAGGGGAAAGGATTTGTTCGTCATTTTCAGGCAAGCAATTATGAACGGTACCCATGGCTAACAGCTTCAGAGAACCGCTGCAGGTTATTCTGCTGGGAACGCCCGTTGCTCGCATCAGATGGATTTGGTAGCATTAAAGCGCGTTAAAACGTACGCCAGAAACACGACTGGACAGACACGTCTTTCAGCATTAGCCTCCATGTCCATAGAAAAGGATCCACTCATGGACCTGAAGCACACAGATAAACTGTACAGAGCCATTGAGGTTTTCCTGAGGAAAGAAAGAAGGATGGATTTTATTTTCAAATGAGCAGGAGAGGAGGAGATCCATGCTGGACATTTATGTTGGTGAGTAGAAACATTTTATTAGTATTTTTTAATGTTTTGTCATTTCATTTTGTTAATAATAAATGGTAACGAAATAAAATGGCTAAATGAAATAATTCTATGTGATCTGTTTCTATGCAATTTATATTGTGTATAACGTGGTGTGTGCAGCTGCGCCAACATGTTCAATTGTTTCGCGGTGCAATTTTCTCCAAAACAAATGCAAATAATGTGTTTGCTTTACTTATTTATTTTATTGGGAATGCGAGTTTGATTTTAAAGGCTCCGGAAATGACGTCTCACCCAGCCACTGGTGTGTGTGTGTGTGTGTGTGAGTGTGTGTGTGTGTGTGTGTGTGTGTGTGTGTGTGTGAGGTTTCTCCAGCTGTGATGTCCTATTGATGGTATTTTAAGGTGTGTTAATTTAGATTGGACTGAATAGGAAATCACTGAAGGCCCAGGGGTGGAATGCACCGCCCGCCACTGGTAAAGGCCACAGAGAAAGGGATTGTCCCGAGAAGAGCTGTTTAACACATCATAACCACAAACACACCACCTCAGATCTGCTGGTCTCATCCCAGGTCAGTGAATATCTAGGTTTTGAATGAACGCCAGATAGATCTGCAGCTTTCGGTCTGGTCTAACAGAGTACGGCCGCGCACTTTAAAAGTTTCATTTGCTGTGTAGAGGCTCAAAGAAAAGTTACCAATTTTAAAGAAATTTGTGCAACGACACCTTTACGTGACTTGTGATGAATGAAACTGTAACTCCAAAGCTAACCATGGGGTTATAAAAGGTTCCTATTTGGCAGGTTGCAATGGCAGGTTGCAATCCAATAAACCAGCATTGTTGTGAATGTAAGATAATGCTAAGTTTGCTTGGTTTGAACATTGATATAAATACATCCTCTTACTAGCAAGCTGTCACAAATTCTACGCCACACCAGTCCTCCAGCTGGTACTTCCCCTCCTAACTACAACTCCCATCATCCCTTTCACCATCCATGTGACCCATCCACATCATCACGTCCAGTCTAGATAAGGAAGTCTCTCACTCCCGCCTCTACTCAGTCATCGTTTCAACAATCCGACTCACGAGTTCCCCAAGCAACCAGCTTTCCTACTATCATCCACTCAGTAAGTGAACTTTCTCTTACTCCGGAGTGTCCGCTCAGCCTTCCCTCTGGTCCAGTCCCGCGGATACTCCAAGATCAATCCGCGTGCCTGTCTATTCCCAACACTCGCTTCTCCGTGTTTGGGTCATTCATCCACGCTACAGCCGAACTTCCTGGTCTCTCAGCTCACTCCCTAGCTATCACACAAGCATAATTTCTAATTAATAATTTTTCACAAAAGTTAAAGAGAATCTAGACTGGTGCTTTAAATTTGATCCTCAAACCTGACTATGACCATAATTAACCATTATGGGTCACAAAATAATCAATCGCCAAAAAAATAGTCCGATTTGTCCGTCATGTTTCTGTCCGAGTCTCACCTTCAGCAGGGTCATGATGACATAGACCTTCACGTCTCGTAATGAATCCTCTCTAATCTTCCTTTCTGGGGTCAGGGAATGTCTTTCTAAAACCTCTCCTTCCTCTCTTGTGTTGCCCCCCATCCTATCCCAACACACACACACAAAGTCATCGTAGCTCAGAAAGCCTTTTGGAGTTTAAACCCTTCCAACAGTGGCAGAATGAGGCTTAGCAGACAGATGGCATAATTTAGTTCCAAAATAGGAAACCCATTAAGAGCAAGCTGGCTGATTTGTCGGTGGTGTCCAACTCACTCTGCCTTCATGACCTACGACCTACTCCTTGCCTCGCTAATCGAATCGCTTCATTCTCTCATCCTCCGGTCTCATCAGACATGCTTTCCCCAAGACGCTCATCCTCCTCTTCTTCTCTCTGAATAACACTGAGCAGAGCTGAAAGAGAAACCTCGTCGGCGCCGGGCTTTGGGATTATGAGCTGGGGTGTAAAGCTGTTGGAGGTAATTGGTTTGGGGAGGCGGGTGGGAGACACATTTTTTATAAAAAGAAAAACTCTCAGTGGAAGCATGAAGTTTGTCAACTTGCTTTCCTAATGGGAGTAAACATTGTCAGAGTGAGTTTTTAAAGGCCCTTTTCATGACGTTCAGTTCACAGAACTGAATTAGAACCCAGCTGAAAGCCGCTGCGGGAGAAGGAGGAGGAAATCAGTCTTCCCCGTGCAAATACGGTTGGATGAAAGTTTAATGCTACAAATTAGGCTCCATATAAAACAGTAAGTGAACATTGATCCACACAGTAGAAAGACTCTAGATGTCAGACACTAGAAAAGGTGGAACGTGACTTTAAGTAAACAAATATGGCGGAGGAGCAGTGTGCAATGTGCTTCAATCATCTTGCGTTCTGATTGGCTTGATGTTACAGTCAACAAGCAGCATGTTTGTTTGTCCCCAAAACTCAGACCAAGATAATACAACACCTTTGAAAGTCTAGCGGTCTAAACGTCCTTTTAAGTGGACCAGAGTACTCACAACACACCACAAAAGGTAGGATTATCTCATAATATTATCTTTAGAGCTGTTAGAGGAGTCATGCGCATCCTTAAGTTTGTCATAAGAGTCAGGAGGTGAAAGTTCAGCATGATTATCCNCGCTATGTGAACCAGGCCATCAGTTTTCAGCATGCTGTCCGTTTTTGAAAGTTGCACGAAAGGCCGTGGAAGGACAAATGCATTCCTCCAAGGAATTTTTGGTCATTGAAGACCAAGTTCACAAATTTTTTTCAACACATCTGCAGTGGTCCCTAATGAGTGCCTTGTGCGTCAATCAACAATAGCTCTGGTGTGCTTGTTGCAGGAACTAGAAGTTAGTCAGACAAGTGGGTAGCAGAAGGCAGCAGGGTTTGGATTTTTATGTCCTGATATTCAGACATCTCTCTTCTGATTGGCTAACAGAAATGTGACTCAACCACTGACTCTACTTGCTCTGCAACGTTGATGTTTTATCTCCACAAATAGTACAAGCCTGGAGGAGTTCTGCTGTGTGGTGGAGTTGCTAATGCTAACAGTTAGCATCTACTAGCTGGGATGTTCTCCACTATTTGATGGATGCTAAACCAACAACAGCCTTTCCTGTTGCGAGCCAAGATGGGTGAGTCCATGAATGTCAATTCTTAGCGTGACGTGGATCTTACTGACTTTCTATCCGCAGCTAATGCAGGAAATAAGGATAGGAGAGCTTTTTTCACGTTCAGCCTGTATGTGAAACTCACGGACCAATCACACTTATAAATCAAACAATTAACAATCTGTTTCTCGTTGAACTTGGTCTTTAAATTTAGAAAGGAAGGCCAGAAGTGTCCATTCTACAATCCCAGAAGCACACCTGGATATATCATGACAGCCACAGATTAGAAAATAGGCATAAGTCCTAATCAGAGACTTTTAATGATGTGTGTCATGTTATCTGTTTTCCCTTTGAAAAAAAACTGGTCCGTCATAAGGTGAAGTCCAACATTTTCTCATGCATCAGGTAGCTTTTGGCTATCTTTATTTATAATTGTGTTCTTCGTGAGACTTCTCAGACCTCTCACCAGGACAGAAGCGTGAATCAAACTATGAACCAAGAGCTTTAGTTTGTATCTTAGCTTGGAAAGATCAATAGAGGCAGCTCCAGTCAGTCCTTTGATCCTTTGCTCCTCCCTGCCCAGAACAAGTCCTTCAGATCTGGTTTAGATTCGTGATCTGAAGCATATCCCTACCTGCAGGGGGCAACAAACATTTTATTTTGGAAATCCATGACTTTAAATCAGATTCTCAGCTGCAAACATGAACTGAAGCATGCAGACTAGTAAAAGAAGGCCTGATTGTTTGCAACAAATCAGGAATGTACTTTATAAATTAGAAGACTAAATTAGAAAAATTCATTGTTCTGATGGTCTGTTTGTAACAACAGCAACATTAGATCTATCTAAAAAAAAATATCTTTTCTGCTACAGCTTAAAAAACTTGTTAAAGCTGTTGTGGATGTAAACTGCTTTCATCTGGTTTTTCGGTGACCCAACCCCCACACAGCGCTGCGTATAATCTAACATCCCGACTGATCTGACAAGCTCCCGTCATCCAGCTCAGGTGTGTTTGTGTATCCTGTCAGCTGTTCTGTTAAATCCAGCTCGGGTGTCACACAGATTAACTCCTGCTCATCTGGCAGGCCCGGAGACTCGTACTGTCGCGGAGATTGATGTGTTTATCAGGCGGCCGGCAAAAACTCTACGTAATTTAATGTCTGCGTAAAACAAACCCAGCATGCTCTGGGAGGGGTTTGTTGTCAGCAGGAGACGTGAAACTGACACGAGGTGTCTTGAACAGGAAAACCAGGAGTTTTAATAAAAAAGGTAATGAAACGGATCCATATTTCCAACATGCAGCAGGGTCTTTTTTTATTAATTTTTAATGCCAACTTTAGATTTAAAATGAAAATCTTCAGCCTCATTTCTATTTTTGTTTATTTCTGATATTTGAGTTTGCAAACTGATTTATTTTGCTTTTTCAAATAATTTTTGCATCAAAACTTGAATAAATGCACACAAAAGTTCTTTCGTATAAACTCTTTCTATTTTCTGTTTTATATGTAAAGATGATCCTGATAGAATCACTTCTTTCTTCATAAGAATAACTTTAAAAAATATTTAAAAAAAATACTTATAATAAAAATTTGCTGGAGTTGACGTATTTTTAGTCAAGAGAAACTAATGCTTTATATTTTCATTGAGGTAAATTATCTTTATTTCAAGGATGGTAGAAAGTCTACACTAGCAATAGGTCAAAGGTCAGTGGTTACATGACCTGTTTGCTTTCAGACAGCATTAGAGTTGACTTTTGATGTCACAGGATCAAATCGACTAAAAAAGAACAGCTTGAGAAAATGTGTTTAGTTATTTTTGCCTAAACTTTTTAAAATTTTGACATATTTGAAAAGGTCTGTGTCATTGGATGAAAATATATAAATGTGTTCTTGTTTCAGACACTCGTTTTCACCAACCTAGGAAGTCAAATGTTCGATATTATATAAAAATACAAATGATGCAGGTTTCAGACGTTTTTAACAAGGCAGCACTTTTCCCCCCTGCAGAGTACGGTGAGTTCAGAAAGTTCCGGCTCAGCCGTTCCCCCGTCTGAGGTGTTTGTGGGTAATTTTTGTGCATTTCTACTGATTCCAGCGGTAACTTTTTCTTTCCAGCCTGAACGCAACTCCACCGACTGAAAAGGAAAGACTCAGTAAACTCTGCCTCCTCCCCGCACTTTCACAGCTTCAGACAGGGTCTGATGTGGAAGACGCAGCTCAGCAGCTCTGCTGACGAGGGAAACACATCACACCCGTGTGCCGCCGCTGCAGCAGGTTCTCACACACGCACACACACCCCTCATCAAACCACTGGTTTTCCTGCCTTATTTAAGCAAAGATCCATCTCCAGCTCCTTCCTCTGACAGCCGGGAGACGGCCTGTCATCCTGCCTGGCAGCACTGCGGATGTCGACGCGTGACAAACTGAGATGGACACACACACCCTCTGCTGCTCTGTTTGAGCAAGCCGATGCTTCTTTGAGTTTACAATATACTTGAGACGTTGATTCTCCATCGGAGTGCGAGAAGTCTGGGATTTTGACTCAAACCTTCCCCTGCAAATGCATCACAAACCACTGACATGATCTATAAAGCTGCTGGGGTAAAATGTGTGACATGTTTATTTACATACACAAACACAATTTTTTAACTATATTCATGAATTAATTAAGTAACACTAGAATATTTGTGCAGTTAAATGCATGCATGACCTTTGTATTGTTAATGAATTTGACATTATTGTTGTTTACTAAAACAGAGAAAGATAAATCATGAAAAAAATATGTGGGCAATCCTAAAATGTGTTTTATTTGGTTTTATGACATATGTGACCATTTCTACCTATGTTGTTTTTTAAAGGGACATTATGGAAGTTTGACAGCTAAAACATGTATAGAAATAATAAATGTCTTCTTCATACATTCTCCTGCAATGCCCTGGTCCTGTAGAATGAGCCCTGGTATTTTTACTGTGATTGCCTCTTTTTCTGTAAAATCACAAAAAAAAGAGAGATGCTCGGGTCGAGCAGGCTGCTTCATGCGCGTTCACGCTCACCCCGGCTTTCCACCGGAGCCGTCAGCAGCACATTACTGCAGCAGCACGTCATAGCTGCTGATAGGAACCGCTGTGGTCAACAGAACCTTTTCCACTGGAGCCGTCAGCAGCGCGAGTCGGCCGCGTCTCAGGAGCAGCATGTCGCTGCCTTTACGTGCCGGTTCTATTTTCTATGAGCGACGCCTCTGAAACGGGTCAAGTTCGACATTTTTGGGGAAGGAAAGACAGGAAATCGGACGCAGAAATGGAGAGAAGCTCCCGAGATTTTCAGAATAAAAAACGTACTGCCTTCCGGTTGCTTTACTTTTTTAAAAAGTTACTAACTGTGCGTCCCCGTGAGAAGTTATCACCTAGCTAGCGGTCTCCTTTGTTTTTCAGGTCCATATTGGCGATTATAAAACGGACAGAACATAAAACACAAACCTTTTGGAGCCATGTTGTAGTTTTCTCCTGCTTGTTGTTGTGTTTACTGACGAAGTCACTCGTGTGACTTCGTGCTCGGTCGGTGACAGCTGCTCCCCTGCTGCTTCGCGTCTCGTGGGAAGGGCCAAGCAGCAGCTTACGCGAGCAAGACGTGCTGCTGCAGTAATGTGCTGCTGACGGCTCCTGTGAAAACCCGGGGTCAGGCATAGCCCGTAGCATTTGCTATCAGTAGCTTTAGTCTTTGTGGCTGTTCCTAACGCCTAGTGACAAAACTAGCTACATTTCTGAGGACCCTTAGCTACTTTCTGTAGAACTTTCTTCTAGATATTTCCTGCAAATTAGCAACAAAATAGCCATTTTCGCTCTGAACCGTTCTTTGAACGTTGTTTCAGCTGTTATTGAGGATATAAATATTACAGTTTCAGCAGATATCACTGGAGCTGTAGCTCCCTGAGTAAGACACTGGTCTTTTGCGCAGGAGACCCGGGTTCGATTCTGGATAACAATAAAGTTTATTTAGAGTTTCTTTTTTACCTTAATGGTATTTTTTTTTAACAGTAAGATGCCCAAATTTTTATTTGAGACTCGCCGAACGGCATTGAATTCACAGATAAAAAAAGATGTGGGTTCAACTTTAATTTTGGAACAATTTTTCAAGCAGAAGAGAAAGGTACAGAACCAAATTATTTAATTAATTAGCTGCACGTTCTCCTGTCCTCTGTCCTCCGGGACACACACACACACACACACACACACAGGACTGTCTCAGCTGTTATTTTCATTAAGGAGTGTGCATGTACAGCATGCGCACCTCGTGCACGAGCCTACTATTGAAGCTGCCGTTACACTTTTGGCCTGAGGGGGCAATCGCGAGCATAAAAATTCTAAACTCTGTAAAGTCCCTTTAAGGTGCAGTTGTAATGCCGTGGGTAAAAGCGCTATATAAATAAAGTGGTATGCTCTGGTGTTTCTTTGTAAAAGTTATAAATACTGATTTATCTGTTTTTCCTTAGGGGACAACCTTTGTTTAAAAAGACTGAACTCCTGTTCTACAGGACTGATGAGCTAACGGCTAGTTGAGACCAGAGTGCTTTGTTTTCATCTTCAAATAGCTTCAGTTTTTCATTTTTGCAACGTTATTTCATAAATTCTTAAAAATTTGAATTTTTGCATTACAAGCTAACTTTGACTGAAATATTGGTTAATCAGTTTACAAAAACCCAGATGCGAGTGCACATGGCCTTAGTCTCTAACTACCCAAACGTGTGTTTTGTTGGGTCTGGGAAGGAAACCGGAGAACCCGGAGGAAACTCATGCACATAGGAAGAACATGCTAACTACGTGTTGAAAGGATGGAGCCAGGACTTGAATCTGCAATCTTCTCGTTGACATGCAACCATTATGCAGCCCGATTCAACAACATTTGACTGCAATAAAATACTTAAAAGACTTTTAATTTTCACATTTTCCATTTAATAAATGGACCTTTTTTAAATTTAGTTGGTGCACATGAGTTTTTTAAACAGCCGTAGAGTGATTGTTGTGATATGCAGCCATTCTGTGGTTTTAATAGGAAATGTTACACTGAAGACATTAAACAGACGATCTGCTCTTTGTATCGATAACAATCCATCTGAAATGATTCACCCTGGTATCGGCATGTAGATCAGCTCTGATAATGAATGAGTCTCTACTCTGTGGCTGCTATCTCTGCTAATTAACTGATGTAGCTGCATTCTTCCACCCCACCTCCATCCTCTTAATCATCAACATGCTTCTGTAGGGGAGGAGGAAGCAAAGAAAGAGGGGCGGAAGCATGTTTAAAGAGCTAATGGAGTAAAAGAGAGAGACAGAGATAGGAGGAAATAGGAGGAGAAGAGGCAGGAAAGGGATTATTAGGATTAAAAGAAACAAGAGAAGAGAGGGAAGGAGGAGAGGGGTATATGTTAGATGTGGAGAGCACAAAGCAAACAATGGAGGGAAGGAAACAAGGACACAAGACAATAAATACAGGGAGAAAGACAAAACTGAACAAATGGTGACAAAGAAATGTTTGTGAATGGAAAGAAAATTAGAGAACGACACAGGAAGGTTACAAATATGTGAAAAATGGTGACACTTTACAAAAAAGCGAAGGTGATAAATAAATGTAAAGGATGAGAAAAAAAAGTAGTTCGTTTACAAGATAAAGAAAAGAAAAAAAATGATCAAACAGGAGGAATGAATGAAAGTAATCATGTGGTCGCCTAAGAGACAGTAACTACGACAGCAGCATCTTTCCTCCAATCAACCCCCTGTCCTGGATATCGGAGAGCATGAGGAAAAATGTTACAGCCCACATAACGAGTATATCTGTTCAATGTCAATTAAATGTTGAACTTTTGCTCAATAATAGTCTTGAAAAAAGAATCAATGTTGTGAAACGTTTCAACGTGAAATAAGAAAGGATTATTTTGATAGAAATGTTGAAATCCTGAGCAAAAATGTCTATTATACAATAAACATTGGTCTGAATAGTCTCAGATTTCTCCAGTAAGCATTTTTGGTACAATGATTAATAAGCTATTTAGTTAACATTAAAACAAATGTGTTATATTTCTCAGTTTTAGTTTAGATTAAATACTAATATAAGATAAAATCACATCAAGACAAGAAAAAACTGATCAGGATGTCATAATTTGAAGCAGGACATTAAATTAGTTTTAATAACAAAACATTTGGAAGTAAAAATTCACTGAGACAGAAGGCTGACCTATCTAGGTCAGAGGTCATAAAGAAGATGATGCCTTTTTTTTCACCCTTTTTTTTCTACCTGCCCGGCAACACATTTTAGGAGATATTAGCATTTTTCTCTTGATTTACTAAACACACTGGAGGCTAAAACCTAGAAACAAGACTAATGAACTGTTTGTGTTGCCTCATACATATTAACAAGCTCCTAGTGATGCAGTTTGGGAAGTTAGGAAAAATCTTTCTTCTGATATATTTTCTCCATAAAAATCTGCCTGGCAACCATTATTCTACACAAACAACTCTGCTGTAAGGAATTTTAATATTCCGCGTCTGGATCTAAAGTCCTATTTAGCATATGGCAGTTCTTGTCTTTGATCCTCTGGTGCCCTGACCTGCTTTAGATCATGGTGAAACCTCCTTATTAGAATATCAAAGATAATCTATTTTACCCCCAAACTTGTCTTCTAAGGGCTGAGCTGAGGAGTTTTCACCTCCAGTGCTGGAGCGGTTTCCCCGCGGAGAGTGCTGCAAGCCGCTCTGCAGGGAAATAACCGAATGCAACCAAAACAAGAGAGAAGCTGACAGAATTGGAAGTTTTACAGGAAGAAGTTGAATTATTTACAATAATCTGATTACTGCTCACTGAGGACAGCTCATTTCTGCCAGGTCAAAGGTCAGACACATCACAGCAAGATTTGCGTCAGAACTCCCTGGCAAGCTTCACATAGGAACAACACCACCTCAAATTGGTGAAACTCACTACACCCGTTTACACTTTCTGAACTTCAGGGTCATTTTATTGGACATCATGGTATGGGCATGTCTAAAACAGCAAGATGCCAAATAACCACACTTCCTCTAATGGCAAGGGCATATTTTTGATCAAAGAAGCAATTGAGATGATGAGATGTGGACCCAGGACCATGAATAGGGAAGAAGGAGTATACACGCTGGACCACTCGTGGGACATGGTCATCAATGGAGAAGACACAGGCTGTAAAGGGCGATGTCGTTCTCTGCTGCCCACAGATAAACGGAAGTGACGCCACCAATGTTGGAGGTTGCTCTGACGAAGGCTGCAGTGGATGCCGAATCATGCCAGCAAATGTAAAACAAGCTCTAATTGCTCTGCGTATAATAAAGTCTGAAATCTGACAGCATATTACCGTAATAAGTGTAGTAAGCGCTCCCTCCCATAAAACACCCGAGAGTGCTAACACCAGAAATGATAATGTATTTTTCTATTAACAACTTACGACTTGTCTTCACTTGTCATCTAGAATCACATGGCGGTGAGCTGTAACTGACAACAGCCAAACAGAACAGGAATCCAAAAGGTTCAAATAAAAGCAAGTGGACATTTTTGGTTTCATGAAGACGTTTCTGAGGAGCTTTGTCAATACTGACTGACTGAATATAAGAGTGGAGCTTATAAACTGTAGCTGTCTGTTGTTGCTTAATGAGCTGAAACTACCCACGAATACCCCTCCTCTCTACCCCCAAGAAGTTGTAGCTCAGGTTCTATTGTGTTAGAATGGTTGTTTTGATTAGATGCTGGAGGGTGTGACATTAACTATAACTGGTTTAAGCTTGGTTTATGCTTGATGCATTCACTTTCCGCTTGGTGATGCGGCTCGCGGATGGAACGCGCTTCACAACTCGCAGCATTTATGGTTCATGCGGCTCGTCTCTGCGGTGAGCCAATATTCTCCCAAACTGTAGGCGGCAGCATGGAGCTCTACGGCATGCATCCAACACTACACCATAGTAGAAGTAGAAACTGTTGTTTACAACATGGCATTTCAGCATTTTTAACAGCGTCCTCATCTTTTCCGACAGTGCGAGCTATTTCTCTCCAAGAATTATTAACAACATGTTGATCACGGTGATCTCTGAGAGCTGAATCATACAAATGTCTGTATTTACGAACCTCTGCCATACTAGTTCTTGCCGGTCCGCCATGTTTTTCCGCGCCCGACCGTCCGCGTGGTTAGAAATTTTCCTAGGTGCGCGTTGCGGATATTTTGGGCCGTGCGGAGACGTGGTGGAGGGGCGTGGTTGTTAAAATGACGCAATTTCGCCTCGCGGAGCCGTGGGAACCTCGCGGACGCATCAAGCATAAACCAACCTTTAGAATGAGGTCTGGAGCTGCTTTGTAGGTGCTGGAAAGGTGAAATCTCATGGAAAGACCTACATTAATCAGAGGAGGAGGCCTCAGGTTTCACCTCACTCTTGGTCACACCCTCCTGTATCAAAACGACCGCTCTAACATAATAGGACCTAGCAATAGTAATGACAGTTACAGTTTATAAGCTCGACTATCCCATATTCCAGTTAGAATTCACAAGGCTCCTTTGATGGGAAGTCAAACATCTTCAAGAAACCAAAGAAAGCCAGTTGCCTTAATTCAAACTCTTTGGATTACCACGACCTAGCCTGGCCTGCCAGACTCGTCCAGTCTGGTAACTCACAGGCAGAGGCACTTGAGGGGCGGGACTAGGCAGCTCAAAAATAACCAATCAGAAAAAAGACGGAAATGCCGACTGTACCACGCAACACTGTAGTTTCTTAGCTGTATTAAAAAAAGGCATCTGGCAATGGCGCAAACGTCTTTTATTTCTTTAGAAGAAAGGCTTTTAGCACTTCTACTTGTTGTGGTTTTAAAGACATTCAAGTCATATAGAACAGAGAAAAGAGCCACAGCGAACTCCGCCGCTGTCTTCGTAGTTTATGAGAAACTGAGAGTCGCTGTGTGTGACGTCCGTGATGCTGTAGTTTTTTAGCTGTAGTCAAAAATGGCGTCTGGCAACAGCACAAGCATCTTTCTTTAGAAGAAACACTTTTAGTGCTTCTACTTGTTTTAAAGATGTGTCCAAGTCATTTAGAACAGAGGAAAGAGCCGCAGCAAACTCTGCTTCAGTCACCATGTTTATGACAAACTCGGCGTTATGGCGTGTGACGGACGCTACTCAGCGCTGATTGGCTCGGTTAGAATTCTCACGGGGTGGAGTTATTTGAATAGTAGAGTTCCCAGACCCTTTCTCTGTGCAGAATTAAACAGAGGACGAGTCTGGCAGGCCAGCTAACCATGACCTGGATGACTAACCCTAACCTGCACTGGTAAATGCTCACAGAACAGGAGTGACATAGTGAGTTTTTGTTTAGAAAACTGGGCCGCAGTAACCAAGTTGACCACAGGATGTCATTGTTTCTTCATTCTTACATGTTGAACTTTTAAGAAAAGGCTTATTTTGCCATACTTATGAATGCTTGTGAGATGTAGACTAAAAGGCCAGAGTTAATTTTGGGTTCTAAAGCCAGGAGCAGGTGTGTCACGAACTCCTCCTGCTTACCACTCCCTATGGACCCAACTGGCGGGTCACTACACTTCCCAGCATTCCCATCACCAGCGTGGCTCATCGACGTCATCACGCCGACTCTATTTGCGGAAGTGCAGCCGCTCATTCATCACTCAGTCATCGTTCCTACCAGACATCGACCCGAGTTCTCAGGCTTACCAGCCCTCAAAACCAGGAAAGGGATCTTTCCATGCTGTCTACTACCAGTAAGTCAGCTTCCTTATCTATTCGGAACTGCTGCTCAGTCTCGGCTCTCTCCGAGCGCTGCGCCGCCGTTCCCAGATCAAAGCTGCGTGTTCTGTTTAACCCAACGCCAGCAACTCCGCGTCTGGGTCACCCAGTTACGCTACAAGCAACCTCCGCTACACTTCAGCTCAGCCACTCGAACCTGACAAGGTGGTGGATGGGTGCTTTATATTGAAATGACTGATAGGTTGAAGGAGCGGAAAGGAGGAGGAGTCAGGAGTATAAAACAAATATACCTGAAATCCAGACAGAACATCAAAGGCTAACCGTTCCTGTGGGCTTGAACATTCATCTAACTCTTTACTGCAGTGTAAACCAAACTCTGCTTGATCTAACTATGGGATGCAGCATTGATACATGATACTGTGTGGCTGCCTTTTAATAGAAATGAGCAGAAATCATTCTTCTGTAATTCTTTTTTATTTAAAAGAAAATCTATGCTGGTTTTCCTGGTTACAACCCAGAAAAACTATTTGACGTTTAACCTTTAATTTTGTTTGCAAATGACCAGAAGCACGCAAAGAGCTCTGAATTTAAGCTTTCTCATTTGGCTGCGACTCGTTAAAGTGGCTTCTAAATTTCCCTGCACGTTAGCATAAACGTATGTTTAAATGGTAGATCAGAAACAGTGAAGATGCTCATCAAATCACCACACGGACGTGCAAAGATTACAATAAGATATTCTACACCATCAACAAGAACAGAAGTCCTCAGAGAAGACCAGAGCCTCATTGTTACGGCTGAAAGACAGTTCACCAAACTCAAACATCAAACTTTCCCTCATCTGAAAATCAGGTCAGCCGCCGTTGCTTTGATATGGAGATGTTTTATTTTGTTTTGCTGAAAACGGAAACAAGAGGGAATTAAATTACCTTCAACTCACACTGCTGAAGCTGAAGACGAAGACAAATTAAAGCCCACTTGATGATTTTAATTAAATCGGAAACTTTGTTTTCTAACTCTTTTTTTTTCTCCTCTGGCTCTTTTTGATCTTTGTAGACCTCATTTACATCCCAGGAGGTCTTAGAGACAGGTAGTTTCCTGTTTTTGTCTGCAGATCTTAATCAGTAAAGGTTTGATTAGTGGTGCCACATTTATATGTTAAATACGACCCAGTTAAACTGAATCACAGCAGATAAGGACACATAAAAATGGAGGCTAGGAAAAGACTTGAGATAAATCTCCTTTGCCCTGAAACTTGTCATCATAAATGATATGATATGAAAATCTGTCCTTTAGTTTATCCATCTTCTGCTTCTATTGGAGGTCTTCTTTCACCGGAAAATGAAGTGGATAGATTTGAGCCACAACAGTACTTTTGATGCAGTCCAGTCAATTTCACTAAATGTTCCTGAAGGGTTTTGTCGCGAAAACATCCTGACAACACATAACCACAATCTTTGTAAAAATGTAAAAATTCTAGTTAAATGCAATGTTGTTATTTGGTTTTATGTGTCTCTCTTGGCCCTCTGATGATGATTACAATGACGGTGATGATGATGATGATGATGATGACGAGAACTTGAAAAACTTCATTCTGGCAAAGACAATCGGTAGTTGTGAAGAATTATTAAAAAATTATTTTACTTTTATGATCTTGTTTTGTAATACATTTTTACTTTTTGCACCCCCTTCTGCTGAAATGTCTCCTCAGCCTTCATTAGTTTCTACAGGAGCGATTCATCACTAAATCAAACAAATCAGCTGTGCTCACGATCTAAATCATGCAGGAAATGTGCTGGCACTAGCCATGTCAGGTCCACTTTCNCATTTAATAAATGGACCTTTTTTAAATTTAGTTGGTGCACATGAGTTTTTTAAACAGCCGTAGAGTGATTGTTGTGATATGCAGCCATTCTGTGGTTTTAATAGGAAATGTTACACTGAAGACATTAAACAGACGATCTGCTCTTTGTATCGATAACAATCCATCTGAAATGATTCACCCTGGTATCGGCATGTAGATCAGCTCTGATAATGAATGAGTCTCTACTCTGTGGCTGCTATCTCTGCTAATTAACTGATGTAGCTGCATTCTTCCACCCCACCTCCATCCTCTTAATCATCAACATGCTTCTGTAGGGGAGGAGGAAGCAAAGAAAGAGGGGCGGAAGCATGTTTAAAGAGCTAATGGAGTAAAAGAGAGAGACAGAGATAGGAGGAAATAGGAGGAGAAGAGGCAGGAAAGGGATTATTAGGATTAAAAGAAACAAGAGAAGAGAGGGAAGGAGGAGAGGGGTATATGTTAGATGTGGAGAGCACAAAGCAAACAATGGAGGGAAGGAAACAAGGACACAAGACAATAAATACAGGGAGAAAGACAAAACTGAACAAATGGTGACAAAGAAATGTTTGTGAATGGAAAGAAAATTAGAGAACGACACAGGAAGGTTACAAATATGTGAAAAATGGTGACACTTTACAAAAAAGCGAAGGTGATAAATAAATGTAAAGGATGAGAAAAAAAAGTAGTTCGTTTACAAGATAAAGAAAAGAAAAAAAATGATCAAACAGGAGGAATGAATGAAAGTAATCATGTGGTCGCCTAAGAGACAGTAACTACGACAGCAGCATCTTTCCTCCAATCAACCCCCTGTCCTGGATATCGGAGAGCATGAGGAAAAATGTTACAGCCCACATAACGAGTATATCTGTTCAATGTCAATTAAATGTTGAACTTTTGCTCAATAATAGTCTTGAAAAAAGAATCAATGTTGTGAAACGTTTCAACGTGAAATAAGAAAGGATTATTTTGATAGAAATGTTGAAATCCTGAGCAAAAATGTCTATTATACAATAAACATTGGTCTGAATAGTCTCAGATTTCTCCAGTAAGCATTTTTGGTACAATGATTAATAAGCTATTTAGTTAACATTAAAACAAATGTGTTATATTTCTCAGTTTTAGTTTAGATTAAATACTAATATAAGATAAAATCACATCAAGACAAGAAAAAACTGATCAGGATGTCATAATTTGAAGCAGGACATTAAATTAGTTTTAATAACAAAACATTTGGAAGTAAAAATTCACTGAGACAGAAGGCTGACCTATCTAGGTCAGAGGTCATAAAGAAGATGATGCCTTTTTTTTCACCCTTTTGTTTCTATCTGCCCGGCAACACATTTTAGGAGATATTAGCATTTTTCTCTTGATTTACTAAACACACTGGAGGCTAAAACCTAGAAACAAGACTAATGAACTGTTTGTGTTGCCTCATACATATTAACAAGCTCCTAGTGATGCAGTTTGGGAAGTTAGGAAAAATCTTTCTTCTGATATATTTTCTCCATAAAAATCTGCCTGGCAACCATTATTCTACACAAACAACTCTGCTGTAAGGAATTTTAATATTCCACGTCTGGATCTAAAGTCCTATTTAGCATATGGCAGTTCTTGTCTTTGATCCTCTGGTGCCCTGACCTGCTTTAGATCATGGTGAAACCTCCTTATTAGAATATCAAAGATAATCTATTTTACCCCCAAACTTGTTTTCTAAGGGCTGAGCTGAGGAGTTTTCACCTCCAGTGCTGGGGCGGTTTCCCCGCGGAGAGTGCTGCAAGCCGCTCTGCAGGGAAATAACCGAATGCAACCAAAACAAGAGAGAAGCTGACAGAATTGGAAGTTTTACAGGAAGAAGTTGAATTAATTACAATAATCTGATTACTGCTCACTAAGGACAGCTCATTTCTGCCAGGTCAAAGGTCAGACACATCACGGCAAGATTTGCGTCAGAACTCCCTGGCAAGCTTCACATAGGAACAACACCACCTCAAATTAATGAAACTCACTACACCCGTTTACACTTTCTGAACTTCAGGGTCATTTTATTGGACATCATGGTATGGGCATGTCTAAAACAGCAAGATGCCAAATAACCACACTTCCTCTAATGGCAAGGGCATATTTTTGATCAAAGAAGCAATTGAGATAATGAGATGTGGACCCAGGACCATGAATAGGGAAGAAGGAGTATACACGCTGGACCACTCGTGGGACATGGTCATCAATGGAGAAGACACAGGCTGTAAAGGGCAATGTCGTTCTCTGCTGCCCACAGATAAACGGAAGTGACGCCACCAATGTTGGAGGTTGCTCTGACGAAGGCTGCAGTGGATGCCGAATCATGCCAGCAAATGTAAAACAAGCTCTAGTTGCTCTGCGTATAATAAAGTCTGAAATCTGACGGCATATTACCGTAATAAGTGTAGTAAGCGCTCCCTGCCATAAAACACCCAAGAGTGCTAACACCAGAAATGATAATGTATTTTTCTATTAACAACTTACGACTTGTCTTCACTTGTCATCTAGAATCACATGGCGGTGAGCTGTAACTGACAACAGCCAAACAGAACAGGAATCCAAAAGGTTCAAATAAAAGCAAGTGGACATTTTTTGTTTCATGAAGACGTTTCCAAGGAGCTTTGTCAATAATGACTGACTGAATATAAGAGTGGAGCTTATAAACTGTAGCTGTCTGTTGTTGCTTAATGAGCTGAAACTACCTATGAATACCCCTCCTCTCTACCCCCAAGAAGTTGTAGCTCAGGTTCTATTGTGTTAGAATGGTTGTTTTGATTAGATGCTGGAGGGTGTGACATTAACTAAAACTGGTTTAAGCTTGGTTTATGCTTGATGCATTCACTTTCCGCTTGGTGATGCGGCTCGCGGATGGAACGCGCTTCACAACTCGCAGCATTTATGGTTCATGCGGCTCGTCTCTGCGGTGTGACAATATTCTCCCAAACTGAACGGGGCAGCATGGAGCTCTACGGCATGCATCCAACACTACACCATGGTAGAAGTAAAAAGGACTGTTTACAACATGGAATTTCAGCATTTTTAACAGCGTCCTCATCTTTTCCGACAGTGCGAGTTATTTCTCTCCAAGAATTATTAACAACATGTTGATCACGGTGATCTCTGAGAGCTGAATCATACAAATGTCTGTATTTACGAACCTCTGCCATATTAGTTCTTGCCGGTCCGCCATGTTTTTCCGCGTCCGACCGTCCGCGTGGTTAGAAATTTTCCTAGGTGCGCGTTGCGGATATTTTGGGCCGTGCGGAGACACGGTGGGGAGGCGTGGTTGTTAAAATGATGCAATTTCGCCGCGCGGAGCCGTGCGAACCTCGCGGACGCGTCAAGCATAAACCAACCTTTAGAATGAGGTCTGGAGCTGCTTTGTAGGTGCTGGAAAGGTGAAATCTCATGGAAAGACCTACATTAATCAGCGGAGGAGGCCTCAGGTTTCACCTCACTCTTGGTCACACCCTCCTGTATCAAAACGACCGCTCTAACATAATAGGACCTAGCAACAGTAATGACAGTTACAGTTTATAAGCTCGACTATCCCATATTCCAGTTAGAATTCACATGGCTCCTTTGAGGGGAAGTGAAGCATCTTCAAGAAACCAAAGAAAGCCAGTTGCCTTAATTCAAACTCTTTGGATTACCACGACCTAGCCTGGCCTGCCAGACTCGTCCAGTCTGGTAACTCACAGGCAGAGAGGCACTTGAGGGGCGGGACTAGGCAGCTCAAAAATAACCAATCAGAAAAAAGATGGAAATGCCGACTGAACCACGCAACACTGTAGTTTTTTAGCTGTATTTAAAAAAGGCATCTGGCAACGGCGCAAACGTCTTTTATTTCTTTAGAAGAAAGGCTTTTAGCGCTTCTACTTGTTGTGGTTTTAAAGACATTCAAGTCATTTAGAACAGAGAAAAGAGCCACAGCGAACCCCGCCGCTGTCTTCGTAGTTTATGAGAAACTGAGAGTTGCTGTGTGTGACGTCCGTGATGCTGTAGTTTTTTTTTAGCTGTAGTCAAAAATGGCATCTGGCAACAGCACAAGCATCTTCCTTTAGAAGAAACACTTTTAGTGCTTCTACTTGTTTTAAAGATGTGTCCAAGCCATTTAGACCAGAGGAAAGAGCCGCAGCAAACTCTGCTTCAGTCACCATGTTTATGACAAACTCGGCATTATGGTGTGTGACGTACGCTACTCAGCTCTGATTGGCTCGGTTAGAATTCTCACGGGGTGGAGTTATTTGAATAGGAGAGTTCCCAGACCCTTTCTCTGTGCAGAATTAAACAGAGGACGAGTCTGGCAGACCAGGCTAACCATGACCTGGATGACTAACCCTAACCTGCACCGGTAAATGCTCACAGAACAGGAGAGACATAGTGAGTTAGTGTTTAGAAAAATGGGCCGCAGTAACCAAGTTGACCACAGGATGTCATTGTTTCTTCATTCTTACATGTTGAACTTTTAAGAAAAGGCTTATTTTGCCATATTTATGAATGCTTTTGAGATGTAGACTAAAAGGCCAGAGTTAATTTTGGGTTCTAAAGCCAGGAGCAGGTGGTGGATGGGTGCTTTATATTGAAACGACTGATAGGTTGAAGGAGCGGAAAGGAGGAGGAGTCAGGAGTATAAAACAAATATACCTGAAAATCTAGACAGAACATCAAAGGCAAACCGTTCCTGTTGGCTTGAACATTCATCTAACTCTTTACTGCAGTGTAAACCAAACTCTCCTTGATCTAACTATGGGATGCAGCATTGATACATGATACTGTGAGGCTGCCTTTTAATAGAAATGAGCAGAAATCATTCTTCTGTAATTCTTTTTTATTTAAAAGAAAATCTATGCTGGTTTTCCTGGTTACAACCCAGAAAAACTATTTAACGTTTAATTTTGTTTGCAAATGACCAGAAGCACGCAAAGAGCTCCGAATTTAAGCTCTCTCGTTTGGCTGCGACTCGTTAAAGTGGCTTCTAAATTTCCCTACACGTTAGCATAAACGTATGTTTAAATGGTAGATCAGAAACAGTGAAGATGCTCATCAAATCACCACACGGACGTGCAAAGATTACAATAAGATATTCTACACCATCAACAAGAACAGAAGTCCTCAGAGAAGACCAGAGCCTCATTGTTACGGCTGAAAGACAGTTCACCAAACTCAAACATCAAACTTTCCCTCATCTGAAAATCAGGTCAGCCGCCGTTGCTTTGATATGGAGATGTTTTATTTTGTTTTGCTGAAAACGGAAACAAGAGGGAATTAAATTACCTTCAACTCACACTGCTCAAGCTGAAGAAGAAGACAAATTAAAGCCCACTTGATGATTTTAATTAAATCGGAAACTTTGTTTTCTAACTCTTTTTTTTCTCCTCTGGCTCTTTTTGAGCTTTGTAGACCTCATTTACATCCCAGGAGGTCTTAGAGACAGGTAGTTTCCTGTTTTTGTCTGCAGATCTTAATCAGTAAAGGTTTGATTAGTGGTGCCACATTTATATGTTAAATGCGACCCAGTTAAACTGAATCACAGCAGATAAGGACACATAAAAATGGAGGCTAGGAAAAGACTTGAGATAAATCTCCTTTGCACTGAAACTTGTCATCATAAATGATATGATATGAAAATCTGTCCTTTAGTTTATCCATCTTCTGCTTCTATTGGAGGTCTTCTTTCACCGGAAAATGAAGTGGATTGATTTGAGCCTCAACAGTACTTTTGATGAAGTCCAGTCAATTTCACTAAATGTTCCTAAAGGGTTTTGTCGCGAAAAAGTCCTGACAACACATAACCACAATCTTTGTAAAAATGTAAAAATTCTAGTTAAATGCAATGTTGTTATTTGGTTTTATGTGTCTCTCTTGGCCCTCTGATGATGATTACAATGACGGTGATGATGATGATGATGATGATGACGAGAACTTGAAAAACTTCATTCTGGCAAAGACAATCGGTAGTTGTGAAGAATTATTAAAAAATTATTTTACTTTTATGATCTTGTTTTGTAATACATTTTTACTTTTTGCACCCCCTTCTGCTGAAATGTCTCCTCAGCCTTCATTAGTTTCTACAGGAGCGATTCATCACTAAATCAAACAAATCAGCTGTGCTCACAATCTAAATCATGCAGGAAATGTGCTGGCACTAGCCATGTCAGGTCCACTTTCCCCAGGGGCCAGGCCGAGAACTCTCAAGATGCAAGTGAGGTATTCTCTCCACAGAGGGCGGTGGGGTCTGAGTGACATTTAATTAACCCTGTAGACCAGGGGTGTCAAACTCAAATTCTCACTGGGTCGAAATGGAAATCTGGGACGAAGTCGCGGGTCAAACTTGATGTTTTTGGGAACAAATTTCGGCAAATTTGCACATTTTCTTTGTCAAAATATATACAATTTTGAACCTTTTAATTTGGAAGCAAACTTTTTTTTTTTGCATTAATACTGAATGTGGAATAACCAAATTACACACGAGCAAGTCAACTTTAAATAAAACACATGAGTGGTATTCATTACTTGGGGTATATTCAGCATTTTTAAAATCTATTCAGGATTTATGTTTTCTTGTTGTTTAGTCATTTTCTTATTTTTTATTCTCCTTTTTTTCTCCTGTAATACGTGTCATCGCTGCTGTGACGTCTAGCTTTCCCCACTGAGGAACAATAAAGGGATTTTCTATTCTATTCATCTATCTGCAGCCTTTCCACTTCCTGTTTACTGTAGGTTAAATCTTTTCTCACGGGCCAACAACAAAATAAAATATAATTTTATCTTAAAAGAAAATGCAACATCTCACCTGTTAACTTTCATGCTTTGGAGCAGAAAAAGAGCATAAAACCAACATATTTAAAGCTCAGTTTGCTCCACTGGTTTACTGTGATGCTCACCTGTTCCAGCCAGATACCTGCATCATGGGGTTGATCTGAGCTGAGGAGGAGACTCCTGTTGTTTTGTTCATCTTCATCATAATAATGACAACATTAGATGACAACAGGTGCTCACATAGGTTTGTGCTGATGAACATGTCTGAGCAGCTTGACCACGTCG
>SSNQ01034265.1:434234-446295 GCA_006942095.1 Nothobranchius kuhntae
ACATACTTGGCTCAAACATTGAAAAATGTGAAAAATGTTGCATTGAATGCTTTTAAATAAATATAAAATTGAGAAGTTTTGCCTACCTATCAATTCTGAAAGCTTATAAAATGTTTCTCTAAAACTAGGAAACAGGGCTAAGAGGTAAAAAAAAAGAAGCTAGATCAATAAAAAGATTGTATGAAGGTTCTGTATCTGTTCTCCTGTCAAGCAGCCTCGTTATGAGGATCTTATTGCAATGATAAGCAAGTAGGGGATCCTATTTATTGTCAGTGTTTTATGTAAATGGATCCATTCTATGTTTGTCTGTATAAATGAAAAAGCTTTTTCCTGTATGTAATCAATTTCCCTCTGGGATTAATAAAGTATTTTTGAATTGAATTGAATTGAATTGAATTGAATGTCAAAATAATCACACTATAGAGATTTTAACACTTTAAGCTATTGCTTTAAAACTGGTTTCAGTGGTTCTTGAACAATAAACATTAGTAACTCCACATGGGACAGTATTCTGTAGACCTCTGCTGACTAGAAACAGCACTTAACAGTTTTGTGGTTTGGGTAGAAACACTAGAGGGAACTCTCTACCTGCTTTACAGCAATAGCTGTTTACTGTGCTGGTAGCTCGCATAAAGGCTAGCAATTAGCTTTTTTCAGTTTGTTGACCGTAAAAAAGAAGAAGCTAAAGAAGGAGACAGTAATGTCTTTGGGGACAAAGCAAAGACCTAAAACCAGAGTGAACATCCGCACGGCCTTCACCCGCTAGAGAGAGCTAAAGGATGCTACAACATCACAGACTGATGGTGACTTGGCTATGTTTGTTACTGGACTTGTAAGTAGTAACATTTTTTTGTCCAACTCTTTGTACTTTGTGGCTTATTTAGTATCAGCAGGCTCATGTTAATGTTAGCTCGTTGTTAGCTCTAGCGTCAGCAGGCTGTGGCAGGGTTGTTTACAACCGTTGCAATTCCTTTTTAAACCAGTAGGAGGGAGAAGCAATAAGTGTTGCTTTAAGAAACAATTAGAGCAGCTGTCCGGCCCACGAGCCCCCTCTTTGTGGCCCCCCGACCACCAGCACCCCTCCACCCCTGGACCACTAAGTTGGACATTTCAATCTGTTACAATGGGATCACTGCATAACTGTAAAGGAACTGACTCAGTCATCTATTTGAACACCACAGCCTTTGGCTGGTTCACTTACAGAAAATGTTGATTTTAAAAGAAGCACGGGTATAAAGATCATAAGTTCAGACATTCCCCTCCCTCACATACTCTAAACGCTTGCTGACAAACATGAGCAATCAGCCTCGCCTCCTTCTTGGCCTTAGGTTGAGGTAATTTATTCCCCATCTGTTTACTTTTGAGAGGTTAGAGAGAAAGTCCGGACTTGAGATGTGATGACAGCGAACAGATCTGAGAAATTTGTCTTAAACAAACCAAACCTCACAGGTTCTGAATCTTTCATGATAAACCGATGGGTTTCAGGCACAGGATGTTTTCTGACTGTGATGGAAATTTGTTCTTGTCCTGGAGGATTTCTTTCCTCTTTCCTCTTGTTTGGGTCAATCTGACAGATGCAGCTGGGGTATGAGGACATCCTCATGGAAAATATGCACCAGAGTTTAATTCCAGAAATTCCAGAATCAGAATTTAGGTTTCTGATCAGGGTTTGTTTGTCTTTTTTGTGTCATTTTCAACTCAGACAAATATTTGATTGACTAAGAAAAACTACTAATTTCCTTCTGAACAGATGCTCAGCCAAGTAAAGACACTTCTCCTCTTCCTTTCTATCAAATGGGAAAACAAGATCAGAAAAAATGCCTAGTCTAGTATAAATTAAAAGCCTTGTGAGTTGATGTCAGTGGAAAAAAAGCTCTTTTCACAAAGTAGAGCGGGCAGAAAACAGCAGGATTTACAGTCTTACTCATTAGAATCCATGATACTCTGACATCTCGCCTCTGATTGGCTGACAGCAATGCAACTCTACCACTGACTCTCTTTGCTTTGCAATGTTGATGTTGTATATTCGCAAATAACACAAGCCTGAAGGAGTTTAGCAGTGTTGTGGAGTTGCTAATGCTAACGGTTAGCTTCTACTAGCAGAGAAGTGTTCTACCAGCCAAACACGATCAAAAGCCAAGGTGGGTGACTTGATTAATTCAATTTTTACAGTGCAAAGTAGATTTGAGCGGCTTTTCTAGTCTGAGTGTCTCCCCATCTATTTTCTGTTTGCAGCTAATGCAGGAAGTAAGGATAGGAAAATATTTTTATGCTTAGCCTCCATGTTAAACTCAGACTGACTGATCATATTTTAGTAATATCAAAAAGAAAATGGCTTCTTAGTGAACTTGCTCTTAAGGGGCTGCATGACTTAATTTTTTTCAAAGTCGACTGTCAAGTAATGAAAATCGAGTCGACTTTGACTAGTCGTTGATGATGTCATACACCTGAAGCGGCGCCGTGGGTGGGGGTGGGGTGGGGGTGGGGGGTCGGTTGGTTCGCTGGAGTTTTTGACATTTAAAATTGCGCCCATATTTTCAACGTTAAACTAATTTCTTTTAACAACGGTAGTTTCTGCTTCAGCACCTCTCCCCCCTCCCCCTGCGCAGCGGCCGCAAACTCACTGATGTGCCTGCAGCCTCTCGGAGTTCCTGCTGCTCTAAACATTAAAATAATTATTTCATTTTCTGTTCCTCACTTCTGATTACCTTCAATGATGTCTGTTTGTTGCAACCATCAGGTACAAAAACTAACTTGTTTTTATTTGACTATTTTTCTGTCCTGTCTGTTTATTATCTTCCTGCATCTCCTCTCGGTCCTAAAGAAAAACTGCTACCTGGGTTCATATATATTCACCTCATGAGTTACCTTTGAACTGCAGTTCTAAAACATCTACCGACCGCAAAAACAGCGGAGTCGTGCTGCTCGCCGGTCGCATCAGTGAGGTGCGTCACCGGAGGACAAAACAGGTGATGTGCCCCGCTCCACAGCAGCGAAAAGCATCAGGCGCAAATAAAAGACAGAAAACATAAAAGGAAATGTGGCGTCATGAACGATCGCGTGTTAAATTTGTTTTTGAGGTGGCGACTCCTGATTTGATAATATTACTGTGGCCGTGCTCAGAACGCAGATGTCTGGAGCGTGTCAACAATCAGAGCTTTGCTTGTGCAAGCTGGTTAAGGTTAGGATGGGGTGAGGGGAAGGTTAAATTACAAAAGGGTAAACTTCACAATTTGGTTAAATGTCCGTTTTACGCGCAGGGGCTCATCACCTGCTGTCTTTTCCGAGGAATCATTATCACGTGACAGCGACCGGTCGATGACAGGCATAAAAAGTCACTACAGAGCAGTGAAGTCGACTAGTCGACTGGTTCATACAACCCCTATTGCTCTTTAAGCTCTCTTAACAGTCCTGTATTTGGAAGCAGATACCTTAGCTGTCTCATCAGCTTACTCTCAGGCATCCAACCACTTTGCTCCAGATCGTTCCATCCCCCCTGAAAGTATGGAACCATCCCCCCACGTTCAGCCTGTTCTCGGTTCTGGTTTACAACAGATCCTGCTTGGGTCTCAGTCATTTACAAGGTGATCAGCAGCTCCAACCTTCACTGACCACCAATGTCATTCGTCAACATGTTCGCCACTCACCAGACCCCCCACCTGCCTTCTCATTTTCCACTACAGTTAAAACGCAATCTGCTTGGCTGCTGGGTTTCCCTCCATCCACTGCTCTCCAGCTGTTCTGCACCTCCAACCTGCAGAGCTCACCTGCTCTCCAACCTTTTGTCCGTTCAACACTCACAACATGAAACATCAGTTTTACGAGTAACTAGCATTTTTTGTGCTGCACCCAACTGATTACAGCAAAGCGCTCCATAGCAAGAGACTACAATCCTGGATGCTCTGAATAAAAGAAGCAATTTAATCTGTTTGTACAGGAAAATAAGAGGAATTCTATTTTTGTTAGAGCTTGCGTGCATATATATTTAAAATGTGATTTACTCGTTTCTTTTCTGAAGTACAGGTTAACTTTCAGGATTCATTGGATTTAAAACAGAAATTTCATTTACTGTAAATCATTGGATAAAAACAAAATCCTACTAAAAGATGTAAAACATCAATTTTACCAGAAACATTTTTTACGTTTTTGCTGAAAATTGGTTGCATTAAAGCTTTAATCTGAACTTTACATGACTTCTTCTCTCTTTCAGGTTTTAGTTTGTGTTCATCAGTCCTTCATTTACTCACTGATACCCCTCTTCCTCACCCTTTGACCTCTGACAAATCCCACCAATCCCAGCTGCAGGAAGTGTTTATGTTTGTGGTTCTCAGAGAAGTCGATGGGAGCACTGGCAGTGGGCCATGACCTCTTTTGTCTTTGTATGTTTGACTCTCAGAGGAGGAATTTAACTGTTAGTAAGTTTGACAAGTCGGAACAGACTGGCAGTTTTAATCCGGGTGTTTTTAAAAATTGGCGCCAACATTAATGAATCTTAAAACAAGTCAGTACTGAAGCTGTTTATAAATAAATCTCATACTGAAGGCTTTTGTTTTTGTCTAAATATCTGTATTTGGTTTTAAAATATACCTAAATTGTGAGTGGCACAAAATCATAATCTGTAAGGGTTGTGTTTATGAACAACTTGAAGTATCATTAGCCTAACATCTACGAGTTAGTAGCTTTAAGTCAGCCCATTGTGAGATGGCCACCATAACTAATCAGCATCAGCAAACACTGAGAAAACAGAGCTAAACAATTGTGTTAAAGTAAATGATAAATGACCCACACTTGTATACCACTTTTGAGTGAGACTCCAAAGTGCTTTACAATACACACACATTCACACACTGATGGGATGAGCTACAATGTAGCCACAGCTGCCTTTGGGTGCACTGACAGAGGCAAGGCTTCCAAGCACAGGCACCAATGGTCCCTCCAACCACCACCAGCAGGCAGGGAGGGTTAAGTGTCTTGCCAAAGGAACCAGAATCAAACTTGCAACCTTCTGATCACTGGACATTCCGCTCTACCTCCTGAGCTACAGCTGTCCCCTTTATTTATTATTTATTTAACCAGGAAGGTCCCACTAAGATTAAAAAACTAATTTTGAAGGGAGTCCTGGCCACGAGGCAGCAAAAGTTACAAAACTTTTATAGACCTGTTATATACAAAATTACAGAAGGCAATTACAACACAGGGAGTCCATCTCAAGGGCTCTCAGTCTGGTTGTAAATGTGTCTTATCAAGTAGATAAGATGAGTTATTTTCCAGTTTTCTTGCAGCCTGTTCCATGCAGAAGAAGAAGAAGACTGAACGAAAGCCCTTTTGCCCAGTTTGGTGCAAGCAAACGGGACACAAAGTAACAGCTGATCGTTTGAATGCCGAATGTGAGAAGTTACACTTCTCCATGAGAATAAGTTACTGTTGTAGTTACAAGCATGGTCTTGTAAATGAAAGTGTACCCATGTCCCAACCTCCTGGTGGACAAAGAAGGCCATCCCACTCAAGAATACAATTCACAGTGATGGGTCAGTGGTCCAGAGTTAGTAATAAACCAGTAATAAACCTCAGCGAAGCATGATAAACCACATTGATCTTACCAAGACACTGTGCTGAGGCATTCACATACAAAATGTCTCCATGTGATGGTGGCATGCAGCAAAAACTCAAATGACCTGAAAGAGCTTTAAACATATTATTTGCCAAGTAATATGAATCTATGAATGGACGAATTGGAATGTCAGGAGGTTGGAAACCAGCAGCTGAAAGGGAAGGACAGAGGTGAGCTTGGCTGGAGAAATTCGAGAACAAGAGACGCACGGTGGAGACAAACGTCTCCTGTTTTTATTTTTATAATCTTTAGTACGATCTGATCGTGGGTTTGAAACAATCTCCCCATCTACAGAGGACGCTAATACCACTAGGCCACTGAGCAAATCATGATTAGTCATCAGTTACACATAAAAAAAAGTAGCCTTTTATTAAAATGTTGTTTTTTAAAATCTATATTTTTATACATACTCGGTTGTATGATGCATGTCTACTATCCTTTGATACTTTGTAATTGCTTCTATTTCGATACTCAAAATATTGATTGGCATGACGTTTTTCCAAGTGGCCCTTTAAAACCAAAAACATTCTTGTTTTTGTGAAATGTTTCCATGTGAAGAGGCCCCTGATAGAGTAAGAAGAGCACACGAGCAGCTGCTGTGAAAATATGTTCTGTTTACAACCGTGTCCTGGGAACTGAGAGATCTCTAGCTAAAGTGTCATCAAGGGGCACCCGGGGGGCCCAGCTCAGGGGGCATTGAGCCATGAGCTTCAGCCCTTTGCTTCCTGTGTCAGTCCCTGCTTGTTCACAACAACTTAAAAAAAAAGGCGAATATTGACACATTTTTGGTTCATACCACTAAAGTCAATTCATCATCAAAGCACTCGCTGATCTTCACTGCCTTTAAGTGTCTTGGACAGAAAAGCCAGAGCAGCACCCTTTCAAACTTCGGCCCTTAAAGAGTTCTGAGTTGTGTTTTCTGTCAACACTTCTGTTCTTTTCCTGGAGATTAGCTCACGGCGTCCTCTGTGGGGAAACTACTCTGAGAGAATTAAACAGCCTGCAGGGATCAGCAAAGGAACACACTGTATTATTAAACTTTATTCAGCACAAAAAGTTAATTCAGGCACACACACACACACACACACACACACACACACACACGCGCACACACGCACGCACGCACACACACACACACACACAATCTTTCCCTTTACAGTCACTATAATCTGCTTGCAGACAGTTTGAGGAAAAGCCTGGAGAGCCTGTCACCTAGAGGCTCCAACCACACAGAAGAACTTCTATCCAGGAAGTTTAACAACGTTTACACTTTGGATGTGACCCAGAAAAGGATTTTTTTATTTTTCAACCACTGAGATTTATTGTATGCTTTGGAGTAGATCCGCTTCTCATTAAGTTTAGAATCACTTATCCTAAAAATAGCTTAGGAATCAATTTAAACATTGAACACAACAGCAAACCAATTCCCATAGATAGAATTTTAAAGGGTTTGTGTTCATTGGACACTGAGTTGTATATGCATGCTGAATGTAAAAATCCACATTACCTGCATTATTTGCGGAAAGAAAATAGCTTGGTGTTATGGCCCAGGTGTCTAGGGGGCCTTGGCCGTAACATGTAGGGCCGTGACACAGGCAATAAGGTTAACAAAAAAGTTTATTTTGGCGTCACCATGAGTTGGTTTCTGGTTCCTTTTTAAATCAAAAGTCAAAACTAATTTAAGTGAACAGATCCTCTTACTCTTAATGTGAAGCTTGGAGTCTAATATCCCTCTGGGATTAATAAAGTATCTTTGAATTGAAAACCCTATAACATTAACTGTACAAAAATGATGACTTCTAAGGGTCTGGCACCACATTTTCATTAATGGCCCGCCCACCTTGGTCTGCAACCGCAAAAGGTTGTATTGACTTTTCTGCAAGGAGAGAGTAGAGCCCCCTTTTGGTTTGTGGACAACCTTTAGCAGTAGCAAATAAACAACATGGCGGTTGTTTAGGTTATGCGTGGAGATAAAAAAAATAACAACATTGCATTTTTTACACAAGAAATAAGAGCAAATAAAGGCAGAGAAAGAGAGCTTCATGGCTGTTTGTCAATCAGAGGAGAAACATTTGCATATTAATGAGTAAGTCTTCAAATTCTATTGTTTCCTAAATTGGGGGAAAGTGCAGTAAGCTATTGCCCACCATCTCAGTTAACAAAATATAAATTGTCAAGTATCACAAAAGTAATGTGGAGTTTTATCACATTCTTTTCTGCTTACACTAAAAATTATCCCAAAAAGAAAAAAACAATGGCCCTTTTAGTCTACAAAGTCAAATGTTGTGGCAAAAAAATTATTTTCATGTTATCTTTCTGCTTCCAAACCCCATCACTAGATAATCCAGTTAGACAGTAGACGTGCACAAGACACATACACTTATCTAAAAATGCACAAGGAGTCTGTTGGTTAGTTTCTTTGAGTTTGGTTGAGGAGGAGCAATGTGGTTTTCGTCCTGACCGTGGAACTGTGGACCAGCTCTTCTGTGCAAGCCGCAGTTTGGCCATAACGAACACCATGCTCGAACATAAGGATGCCCATCGGTACACTTAGTACCAGGGCGGCCTAGTTCGCAGGTCGATGATAGACTTTGTAGTTATATCATCGGACCTGCGGCCGTATGTTTTGGACACCCGAGTGAAGAGATGAGCGGAGCTGTCAACTGATCACCACCTGGTGGTGAGTTGGATCAGATGGCAGGGGAAGATGCCGCGTAAACCTGGCAGACCCAAACGCATAGTGAGGGTCTGCTGGGAACGCCTGGCAGAAGAACCTGTTAAGACGGTCTTCAACTCCCACCTCCGGCAGCGCTTTGACCTCGTCCCGAGAGCAGTGGGGGACATTGAATCCGAGTGGGCCTTGTTCCACTCTGCAATTGTTGAGGAGGCTGTTGCTAGCTATGGTCGCAAGGTGGCCGGTGCCAGTCGTGGTGGCAACCCCCGTACCCGCTGGTGGACACCAGAGGTTCGGGGAGCCGTCAGGCTGAAGAAGGAGGCCTACAGAGCGTGGCTGGTCTGTGGGTCTCCGGAGGCAGCAGACAGGTACCGGATAGCCAAGCGGGGTGCAACAGTGGCAGTTGCCGAGGCAAAATCTCGGGCGTGGGAGGAGTTTGGTGAGGCCATGGAGAAAGACTATCGATCGGCTCCAAAGAGGTTCTGGCAAACTGTCCAGCGCCTCAGGAGAGGAAGGCAGCAACTCGCTCACACTGTTTTTTACAGTGGGGATGGGGAGCTGCTGACGTCAACTGGGGCTATAGTCGGGCGGTGGAAGGAATACTTTGAGGAGCTCCTCAATCCCACCAATGCGCATTCCGAGGAGGAACCAGAGCCGGGGGACCTGGGGATGGACTGTCCAATCTCGCGCGCAGAAGTCGCTGAGGTAGTCAAACAACTACACAGCAGCGGAGCCCCGGGGGCAGATGAGGTTCGTCCTGGGTATCTCAAGGCTATGGACATTGTAGGGCTGTCATGGTTGACACATCTCTGCAACATTGCGTGGTCATCGGGGGCAGTTCCTAGGGAGTGGCAGACCGGGGTGGTGGTCCCCATCTTTAAGAAGGGTGACCTGAGGGTGTGTTCCAACTATAGGGGGATCACACTCCTCAGTCTCCCTGGAAAGGTCTACTCCAAGGTACTGGAGAGGAGGGTCCGATCGATAATTTGAATCTCAGATTGAGCTGTGGACCAGCTCTATACCCTTGCAAGGGTGATGGAGGGGGCATGGGAGTTTGCCCAACCAATCCACATGTGTTTTGTGGATTTGGAGAAGGCTTATGACCGTGTCCCCAGGGGCACCCTGTGGGGGACGCTCCAGGAGTATGGGGTGGGTGGCTTTCTGTTGAGGGCCATTCAGTCCCTTTACCAGAGGAGCGTGAGTTTGGTCCGCATAGCCGGTAGTAAGTCGGACCTGTTCCCGGTGAGGGTTGGACTTCGCCAGGGCTGCCCTTTGTCACCGGTACTGTTCATTACCTTTATGGACAGAATTTCTAGGCGCAGCCGTGGTGTGGAGTGTGTCGAGTTTGGTGGCAGGAGAATCTCGTCTCTGCTTTTTGCGGATGATGTGGTCCTCCTAGCTTCATCCAGCTCTGACCTTCAGCTCTTGCTGGGTAGGTTCGCGGCCGAGTGTGAAGCGGCTGGGATGAGGATCAGCACCTCCAAATCTGAGACCATGGTTCTCGACCAGAAAAGGGTGCCTTGCCAACTCTGGGACAGGGGAGAGGTCCTACCTCAAGTGGAGGAATTTAAGTATCTTGGGGTCTTGTTCACGAGT
This sequence comes from Nothobranchius kuhntae, assembly GCA_006942095.1. Lineage (NCBI taxonomy): Eukaryota > Metazoa > Chordata > Actinopteri > Cyprinodontiformes > Nothobranchiidae > Nothobranchius > Nothobranchius kuhntae. The sequence goes on from SSNQ01034265.1 coordinate 444,116, forward strand.
TAGGGTAGGAGGGATCGGGAGATCGACAGGCGGATTGGTTCAGCATCTGCAGTGATGCGGACGCTGAGCCGATCTGTCGTGGTGAAGAGGGAGCTGAGCCAGAAAGCCAGGCTCTCAATTTACCGGTCGATCTACGTCCCAATCCTCACCTATGGTCATGAGCTCTGGGTAATGACCGAAAGAACGAGATTGCGGATACAAGCGGCCAAAATGAGTTTCCTCCGTAGGGTGGCCGGGCTCAGCCTTAGAGATAGGGTGAGGAGCTCGGACATTCGGGAGGGACTCGGAGTAGAACTGCTGCTCCTCTGGATCGAAAGGAGCCAGTTGAGGTGGTTTTGGCATCTGGTCAAGATGCCTCCTGGACGCCTCCCCGGGGAGGTGTTTCGGGCATGTCTTGCCGGCAGGAGCCCCCCGGGTCGACCCAGGACACGTTGGAGAGGTTACATCTCCAATATGGTCCGGGAACGCCTTGGTGTCCTGCCGGAGGAGCTGGTGGAGAAGGCCAGAGAGAGGACGGTCTGGAGCTCCCTAGTTGGGATGCTGACCCCGCGACCCGGACCCGGATAAGCGGAGGAAGACGACGACGACGATGACTTTTGTCCACAGATGCTCTTCTGAGCCAATGCTGCTGTTTCTCAGTCACTGTCAGAATGAAGACCTTACATCCAGCTTTTATTTTCCCTAAAAGCCCTTCGGTTCTTCGGATGACAAAGCTGAACTCAGATCAGCTGGTAGCCTCTTGAGGTTGACGTCCTGTCATTTTCAGCACTCTCTAATTGGGTTGAAGCTCCGCAGATCTTTAATTAGAGCGGGAGTCCTTCATGGAGCCACACTGAGGCCTTGACGCTTCAAGGAGCCGCTTTCACTCTTCTCTTTCATCTCACGTAGCCTTCAGCTGTTTTTGAGTCTACTGGTCAAATGTCACAGATTCAATAATTTAGCATTTCTTTCTTTCATTGTGATTCTTTTAAGATCCATCTGTAATCTGTCTTTTTCTATCCATGTGATCCCAGTGTGATTGATTGCCTAAAGTCTCAACTTCTGTGTTTTGAATTGTGATGAGGGCAATGTGGAGCAGTAGAAAGAACAAAAAATAAAAAAATAAAAAAAACATACTTTTACTTTGGATTTCCAAACATCCACGGAAACAAAAACAAAGTTGATCAAAATCTTCATTTGTCCTTCAGCTACTTCTATCTGCCAACTCTGCATAGGTACATTTGCAAATGTGTGCACACTCTGTGATTGACGTGTGCGTGAGTGGATCTCTAACATAATTGGCTAATGCTGAGTGGTGCTTAATTCAAAATGTATGGAGCTCTATGGGACAGGCTTAGCAAACACAGTTGAGACATTGCCTTCTTTATGTCTCAGTACAAGATGAGACTATAAGTTTTACAGATATCTAGAAAAATTCATAAATAAAGCCTGAAAAAGGAAAAACTCAGAATAAAACTATTATTCTAGTTTGTAAATCGAATGCTGTCATTTTATGTGACCTTCTGTCTTCAGCTGGTCTTAGATTTTATTTTATAGAAATGTCTAACACCCAGATTATGAAGCATTTATATTCATTTTTTAATTTTTTTAAATGCATATTTATTGTTACATGAAGAGCTTTCTGTCTGAATAAATTATATTCAAAAAAAACTTTTTCAAAATATAAAAAATATTTTAAAAATTACTACGATTGCTCATTAAAAGCATGGTTTTTAATTTCAAACACCCTAATTTCATCTTTTCAGGAAATATTTAAAAGCAGCACTTTTAAAAACATGTATCTTTCAACTTTTCCTTTCTTATTTTCCATTGTCTTATTTTTGGTCTTTTTGAAATTCCTCTCCACTCGTCTCCATCCTTCACATTGCGACCCCCGCCCCTTTCCTTCTCGGCAGACAGGCAGCAATTTCAAGTTCAAAGTCAAGGACAGGAACCAACGGGGGGAGAACGAGATGAGCAGAGGAGCTTTGGGAGGGTTTGAACCTCCCAGAGAGAGGAGGAGGAGGAAGAAGAAAAAGGCAGCCACGCAGTGGGAAGCAAACACACAGAAAAGATGCTGACATTTGGAAAGTCATTTGTTGTCTGTTTCCTGTAGTTTAAAAAGTGGACGCCTGCAAACAGAGCTGCTGCTGCAAATTGAGGCTTGTTTTGTCAGAAAGCTGTGTTTACCTGCTTAACTC
>SSNQ01034265.1:446305-458609 GCA_006942095.1 Nothobranchius kuhntae
GTAGCCACAGCTGCCCTGGGGCGCACTGACAGAGGCGAGGCTGCCGAGCACTGGTGCCACCGGTCACTCCGACCACCACCAGCAGGCAACGTGGGTTAAGTGTCCTGCCCAAGGACACAACGACAGTGACAGACTGAGTGGGGCTCAAACTTGCAACCTTCCGATTGCGAGGCGAGCACATAAATCCTGTACCACCGTCGCCCCATTATCGCAAAACTGCATCAATCCCGCATCTGCTTCAACTGCTACCGAAATATTGCATGTACCTGAAAGAAAATCCACAAGTGAAAAAAAAAAAGTCTGAATTCAGGCATTAAAGCAAACCTGGGCATTTTGGTTGACTTTGACCGGCCCGCGTAAGGCTAATTGGAAATTACAAAATAAATGTATTTTCTCATTTTACCCCATGCATGGACTAAGGTTGCATTGCTTTTATTTTGAAGTAGTTTTTTTATGTGCACAATAACGCAATACGTATAGCAACAAGTGCCCACGGTTGACATGGTGATTGTAGCCCCCAGAAATGTCCGCTCATGCAAGAAAAAAAAAAAAAAAGAAAGATGCCGAATGCAGGATTTTCAACAAAAATTGGACTGCTAAATATTTTTTTTACTGAAGTCGGAGGTAAAGCCGTGTGTTTGGTTTGCGGGGAGGAGATTGCCGTGTTTAAGGACTACAATTTGAGTCGGCATTATGACAAGAAACACTCGGAAAAATACAAGAACTTGTCTGAGGCTGAGAGGGAACGGACATCCGAAGCTTTGCTAGCAAAGTTGCAAAAGCATTAGGCTTTTTTACTAAGCTTCACACATCCAGGGATTCAGCAACCAGGACCAGCTTTGTGATATGCCACAAAATAGCTAAAAACAGCAAGCCGTTTTCGGAGGGAGAGTTTGTCAAAGAGTGCATGGTGGACTCTGCCGCACTAATATGCCCTGAAAAAAAAGGCGCATTTGAGCAAATCCCGCTGTCCAGGTGAACCGTGGGGAACCTGGAGCTTCGGCTGCAACGTGAAGTGGCAAGTTTTGACTTTTTCTCATTGGCCTTAGACAAGAGCTGTGATGTCTGCGACACAGCCCAGCTGCTCGTATTTGTCCAGGGGATAACGGACTTCAAGCTCACAGAGGAGCTGGCAGCAATGCGGTCGATGAAAGGGACAATGACAGGGAGTGATCTTTTTACAGAGGTAAATCTCAGCAGGTACTCATCCATGTTAGGAGCATTACATGGTGAGTTTTCAAGGCGTTTTGAAGATCTCAGAACAATCGAGGATGAAATGCACATGATTTCCTCTCCCTTTACCTGCAGTGTGGATAATGCACCCAGTGATGTGCAGCTGGAACTCATTGACCTGCAGTCTGATGCAGTACTGGCAGAGCACTTAAAGTTAGGATCTCTGCTGGATTTCTACTCTTCTCTTAAGGAGGAGAACTTTCCAAACCTGAGGAGACATGCTCAGAAGATGTTGGTTCTCTTCGGCTCTACCTACATTTGTGAACAAACATTTTCAATGATGATGTTTACAAAATCCAGGTATAGATCCTCTCTCACTGATGATCATTTGTCAGCTGTGCTTCGCATCTCCACCTCAGACATTCAACCTGACTTTGATGCACTCGTTAAAGCCCAGCAGAGACTAGATTTCTCTCATTGAATGAGAAAAAAATAGCTTAAAAACACAAAATAAGGTGTTTGGACCACAAATGTAGGCAACTAGCAGTGAACTGGGACACTTTGTTTTGAAACCTCTTTCTCAAGATCACAGTTCAGTGATTTTATTTTACAGACAATACTGTGTGTCTGTAGAATGCTAAGAACCTCTTTCCAACAATTTTTGAAACTCAAAATGTGTTTTAGAGTGAATATGACTGAATTTGTTAACTAATATAAGTCACAAATGTTTAACAAAAACCAAATGTGCACACTTTGTTTACCATTGCCTTGGGAAATTTGAATAAATCACATTTTTGTAAGCCAGCCTCAGTTTTTCCTTTTTGATCATTTATAGCATATAGTCTACTCTCACCAGCTTGAAAAAACGATGGTATTTACTGCTTTTTATAAAGAAATACCATTAATATTATGCATAATCGACTTCAGCCGTTGGCCTGGCCCTCCACAATATTTTTTGTTTCTCATGTGGCCCCATGGAAAAAATAATTGCCCACCCCTGCATTAAAGGGTTAAAGTATCTTTCCGAAGTTTTCCCATTTCAGAAATTATGTATGATATTTCAGAAATCCGTAAAAGTGATTATCTTACTGTGATATACGCTCACCTAAAGGATTGTTAGGAACACCTGTTCAACTTCTCCTTAATGCAATTATCTGATCCACCAATCACATGGTAGTTGCTTCAGTGCATTTAGGGGTGTGGTCCTGGTCAAGACAATCTCCTGAACTCCAAACTGAAGGTCGGAATGGGAAAGTAAGGTGATTTAAGCTATTTTGAGCATGACATGGTTGTTGGTGCCAGACGGGCCGGTCTGAGTATTTCACAATCTGCTCAGTTACTGGGATTTTTAAGCGAGAAACTTGAAGTTGCCATCTTTAAAAAACAGGAGAAATTATTTGTGTAATATGCTTGTCAGCCACTAGATGGTGCCATCGGATAAGAGAAATACTCCGGAAAGAGACATTAAGTCTCAAATATAAAATCATTTGAGTTGACTCATTTCTTTGTTGTGACTAAGTTTCCTGGTCTTACATTGTTGGGAAATCTGTCAACTGTGCGTTAAATAGTGCCAAACTCAGCTTAGTTATATCTAAGTCGATGACATAAACAAGCTAATACTTTAATCAGAGTGGGAGCCCTTATTCTAGTTTACATGTCAGTTAGAAAATCTAATTTTTGAATGAAATGCATTTGACTGCATGAAGGTAGGTGGTGACATGCACGTTTTCATGTTAGCATTGTTACAGTTAGCCTTTAGCAACAAACAAAGAGTAAACAAATGCGGGCGAGAGTGAAGCAGACAGAGAAAAAGCAGGGTTGGTACAATGGCCATAGAAAGGGACGATAACAAGGATGCAACACAGAACATTTACGTACTGTACTGTTTGTGTTACATCAGATTTACGCAGTCTCATTGATATATTTACTGACGTTATTTGTGAGTGAAGAGTCATCAGAAAGCCATTGACTATTTTTGAAGAGCTGAACCGATCTAAAAGATAAATTAACAAATTAAAAGTTTATTCTGTTCAGTCAACAGCACATTTTAGTCTCATTTTTACATCTACAGAAAAACTGACATTCTTTTCCTCTTTTCACTGAATGATTCTGATGCCTGAACGCAGGTGGAAGACAAACTGCTCTATGCATCAGAGGCAAACTGGCTTATATGCTGGAGAGGCCCACTAGCAGATTTATTGTTTTCAGCTGAATAAATGTTTCAATCAGCAGTGAGAACGTTTTTGTTAACTTGACATCTTTGACAACAAGAACCAACAAACAAACAAAAAAAAGAAGCACACGACTGTTTCCACAGCAACCACATCAGCCTTCCTATCTTTAATTTAGTCTATGTGGAGTCACACTGGGTCACGAAGAACCGTTTCAATTATGGTGACAAATATATATGACTTTGATCAGATCTGATCTTAATTGGAAGAGAGTGTTTTGACTTCTGGAGTCCAGTTAGTGTATACTCCATCACAGGTAGAAGGGACTAAGACTAAAATCTGGAGTACATGGAACAAACCCATCTGAAAAGATGATTTTAAACAACCAAAAAGATCCAGAAACTCACAACCATTCAAAAAATTTAAAGACCATAAAAATCAAACACGTTGTCAATTTATACCCCATGATTGACTACCAAGCTACTCAACTAGGAAAAAAGATCTCCCAAATCAACAGTATCATCAATATTAGCTCTATGATATGAGCCAAACTAAATTGGTCAAGAAATTCTCAGCCATCCATGACTTGTTTTCTGCCAGTCAAGAAGCTTCAAATCATCAGGTTTATCAAAGGGTAAATGAAGCTGGCTGGTAATCATAGCACAAAAAATTAATGAAAACCAATCTTTTGTGAGTTGTTTCCCAAAAGGCAGAATCTACAAGGGAAACAATATAGTTCCCATGATTGAGCCGTGTGGGATCCCTCGTGACAGATGTTCAGTAATGGAGGAGAATTAATCCAGACAAGCAGTCCTAGTAAACATATATGAGCTAAATCATTCCAGAACTAGGCCAGAAATTCTCACATTGCTACAGACCAAAGAGTAGCACCTCATGATCCACCATGTAAAAGGCATCAGTGAGATCCAGTCTGCCACTATCTGTTGGTAAAAGAACATCATCCATTACTTTCAACAGGGTGGTAACTGTGATGTGAAATTGGAATGAAACGTTTCTGAAATAGTAAAATCATTAAGAAAAGAAAAGCCATCAACTAAATGTGCACACATTGTCTAAAATCTTGTTTAAAAAAATGGAGTGTTTATTTGGGCCCACGGTTTTCCTAATGACGATGAATGAATCAAGAGTGGATAAACAATGACTCATTTAAACTCATTCAGAACCATATCAGAACCAGCCAAGTAGGGGATTTCAACTAGCCCACAGAGACACATTTAGTTGGAGGCATTTGAAATCAATCTGTTGCCTCACTAAATAGAACAGCTTGACCTTTAACCTTGTTCCCTTCATGTGGGACCACTCTGTGTTTTGACACTAGGTGCTCTGTTCTTGGTTTTTATTTAAAGTTAAACCCTTATTTCAAGTAACATTTTAAAAAAAGAGATAGAATGGTGGGGGAAAGTCAAAGTTAAATTTAGAGAATGACATTTTTACTTTGAAAATAGAAAAAGGAATTAAAAATTAAACCAGCATTGGTGCATGGACATACACGACTCATGCTTTCCATATGCATCAATGCAGACTTGGGTGAAGTGCATTACCCACAATCCATTGCTACGGGAGAAAAGGCTCGAGTTCCTTTTTTGAAAATATGTATTTTCCAATGAAATTAGTTCAGTTTAGGACTATTAGTTGATACTCTGAATGTTTTAGACAAAGTAGAAATGAATTTAAATTTATTTCAAATAGCTGTTTGGTTATTTGTTTGAAAGTAGTTAAAAGGTTTTTGAAAAAAGCATCACAGTGACCAGCATCCCGGCATGCATTGCAATTGATGGCGCAATGCTCCCTGTCTCTATTCAGCTATTATTTGCACACTTGTGTACCACACACTCAACGCCTTACTGCATATTTCCTCCACATGCACTTTGCTGAAGACCGCAGGGTGAATATTGGGATGGGGCCAATATGTCATTTCTATAAAAACACACATTACTATACCAGTATTTATTTGGGGCATTTGAGTGGGATTCACGTTAAATATCCTCTAAGTAACCTTGTGCATAAAATCAGTCCAGGATTTCATCAAAAACAATGGAAAAAAATAGAGGCCTCAAGATCAAGCCCTGCGGAACCCCACATGGCAAATGTTTAGTCATGCATGAGAAACATAAACAGTCCTATGAAAGAGATATGTCCTAAATCCTTTTCAGTTTATATCTGACATTAAAGATTAGACAAGAAAGACTTTTTTTCCTTCTCTAAAGTTATCTTGTTTTTTTACAGACTTTAACTGACATTTTCTTTTCTTTTTGTCTTCTGCTCATGTGTTCTCTTGGCCCTTTGTTTTTCCAAGTATATTTAGCAACACTAATATTCCTTCATTAGACCAGTTAGTTTCACTCCTACACTTACCACAAGGTTATTTTATTTTATTTTATTTTTTTACATTTTCTTTGTCATCTTTGTGATTGGACACCCCAACATTAACTATGTCTGACATTTTTATTGTCTTTTGTTAACTAAATCATTTATTTCTTCACAAAACATCAAACAGGAAGTGACTTCTTTTTTTCTGTGTATTCCTGTTCATTTCTACTCAGTTATTGAGTTTAAGGAGTCTTCGAGCTTCACAGTTCAGCGATCACCTACACAGGATCAACAACAGCTCTGTTTGCTTGTCCTGAGGACTTCCTGCTGCCCTCCATCTTTTCCACTGATCCTTCCTTTCGCCTGTTCTTGCTCTTCTCGCTGCCTCTTTGTGCTGCTGTCTGCTGGATTTCATTGGATTATTCAGATGCAGAAAGCTCCATATTCTTGTTTTCGGGACCATAAAGACCCAATAAGCTGCTCACACACAATCACACATTTACAGTCAAAATAATGTGAGCACACAAAAACACTCGAAAACCTCAGAAAATGAGTCATACAATCCACAATTGTAAAAAATTGGTTCTATTCAGGACTAGGTATTATTCCACCTGCTTCTGCGTGATTTTTTTTTCTTTTTGCTTACAAAGTCAGACCTCATCTATTGAGTTTCATCTTTTTTGAGAACAGAACAAAGTGCCCCCTTTCCGTCTTGTTCAGGAGAGGACAAGCAGCAAGAGGATTCTTAAAATCATCTCCTACAGGAACTAATCAGCACCATTCATATTCCTAAGCACACCTCCACATTTCCACCTTAGCTCCCACAAAGGATTTGTGATTAGCTACTCCTGCTAGCTAAAGCTGAAGAATGAGGCTCAGGTGTGCAGAGACGAACCCAAAGCCTTTAATCTTCACCTCTGATGAAGCTGCAGGAACCTGGATTGAGAACACTGATGGATCACGGCGTCATACATATTCATGGCCAAATTATTGATGTTTCCACATGTCATTGCCATCTCTGTTCAAACAAACCACAAGAAAAGCTAAAGCTCTTTTGTTAAGGCAATACATCTTTAAATGCTAGTGATGTATAGTGATCACAGAGGCTTGTTCATAATGCCAGTGTGACCATACATTTCATTGATTTGGACAGCAGTTTGGAGTCAAGGTTTGCAGTATAGAGAGAACAGAGTGAGTTTCAGTGTGACACTACCACACACTAAATATTGACAGATGTTTCGGAACAATCTACAAAATATCTGAACCAGTCAGGTAGACTGGTGAAACAACCTCAAGGAAAACCTTCACAGAAGGTTATAAACTGAATTTGCTTTGTTCATGGGAATTTTTGACCATTGTTTCAGAAGCACGTTATTGAGGTCAGGCAATGACGATGGACGATAAGGCCTAGATCGCTTTCTCCACTCCAACTCATTCCAAAGATGCTCTATTTGATTGATGCCAGTCAACTTCCTTTGAACCAAACTAGGCCACCAGGTCTTTACTGGAATCCCAGAAAGTAGGGATCCTAATATTTTGGTGATATAGCATACACCTTGAAAACTTTCTGAATACTCTGGTTAAAAGGCCGTGTGAAACATAGATTCTAGTGGAGAAGAACTTAAACAATATTTAAAAGAACATCTTACAGAACTGTAGCAGAGGCTAGTTGATGATTTTATCTGTTATGACCATGAAGATGTGCTATTCTATATAAATATAAAATATTAACCTGCAAGGTCTTTATTGTAATTAATCAGAAGATTGTAGGATCTAATTCAGAAGATTTAGGTTATTTGCCTGTTCAGTGATCAACCACACTTCGTGTTACTTCATGAAAGAGTCAAGTTTATGAAAGTAAGAATTTATTTTACAAACAATTTAAGACATGACATATTGGTTAACTATTATTTACTGTGAATGGATGGAGCTAAAGGTAATATCTGGAACCTATGTGTTGATGTGATATCAGTCAGAGCTTCCTTATCAAAATAAGCTGAGTTCTGGTGAAAATAATTTGGTTTGCTCTAAGCTATAAGTGGTTCTCATCAAAAGAACATTCAGACGCAATCTGTCATGTCTACTTTACCCGTTTCAGAGAGAGACCCTCTTGGTGGATCTGAAGGTCACAGGGATCGGCTGACCGCTGGCACCAGAGGGCTGTAGAATACCGAGGTACCGATCTTCAGTCCAGAGATGTCATGGGTCACAACAGTCAGGATGGAACCATGCGTCTGGGACTCTTAAGGAGTCTAAACAACATCAGCTTTGTTCTGCAGGAACTGTTTGCTCATCAGCTTTGCAGGTGCAAAAAGGTTTGACGACGTGTCAAAATCTTTGATGGTTGCAGAGTTTTTGCTACAGATGGCCGGTCTGAGCGATTCTCTAGAACTGTCGAATCTCTCAGCATGTTTTAGTTTTAAAGTTTAGTTGTTATGAGTTGGACAGCCAATCAGAGGCTGACAAGTTTGGAGACGTTACTAAGGCAACTCAGAAACACACCCTCTTTGATATGGAGGCTCTGATCTGGGTAAAAGGTTAGCTATGTGTAATGGATTTAACTTAGCCGTACTTGTTATTGTGTGGAGCAGGTGTGAGGACCTTGTCGCCAAAACATGGTGAACACATTGCAGGTTCTATTAGGCAAACATAACATCCATTCAGTTAGCACAGATTAATGAAGCATTTCATTATACTATAATTATCATGAGAAGTAATAAACAAATGTTTATTTAATGATTGTCTAGATTGTAAGTCATAGAAGGAGTTATTAAGGAGTTTTTGCATGCAAATGATATTTGTGAAAAATTCCAGTCAGGTTTTAAGAAGGCACATAGCACAGAGACTGCACTGCTCAGGGTCTTAAACGATATTCTTTTGTCTACTGACTCTGGTGATTTTGTAGTTCTGTCTGCTGCCTTTTACACCGTGGATCACAGTCTCCTGATTTCACGGTTACAGGAGTCTGTTGGGGTTAAAGGAGTTGCTTTGGACTGGTTTGAGTCCTATTTGGCTGAGAGGTCATTTTGTGTATCATTAGGTGGCTTCACGTCATCTTGCTCGCCTCTCGTATGCGGGGTTCCACAAGGATCCGTGCTGGGCCCGTTAATGTTCTCTCTTTATTTGCTACCTCTGGGTTCTATTTTTACAAAACATTGATGTTCTTGTCATCTACATGCAGACGACACCCAGGTTTATATTCCCATTAAACGTCGCCTACCCAATTCTTTAGATCCTCTTCTAAACTGCCTCAATGAGGTTAAAACCTGGATGTCTGCAAATTTTTTACATTTAATAATGACAAGACTGAGGTCATGCTTTTTAGTCCTAATGTGTCCAGTGGGCCATGTTCTGCTGACTTTGGTCGATTAGCCCAATTTTTGAAACCTGTAGTGACCAGTCTGGGAGTCCAGCTTGACAGTGATCTGCTTCTGGAAAAGCAAATCAGTGCCGTCACCAAAGCAAGTTTTTATCAGTTAAGGAGGATCGCCAAGGTTAAGAATCTGCTCTCAAGTCATGACTTTGAGACGGTGATTCATGAGTTTATCACATCACGCCTTGATTATTGCAACCCACTGTACCTTGGTCTTCCTCAGTCTCACATCTCCTGTCTTCAAATGGTGCAAAATGCAGCAGCACGCCTGTTGACGGGTTCGAGAAAGAGGGAGCACATTACCCCAATTTTAGCTTCCCTGCACTGGCTGCCTGTCGATTTTAGGGTCCAGTACAAGGTTCTTTTATTGGCTTTTAAAGCTGTACATGGCCTTGCTCCGCAGTATCTGTGTGAACTTTTAGTTACACACTCCCCGTCTCGGTCACTGAGGTCAGCCGACCAGTTTATCCTGGAGGTGCTGAGAACAAAGAGAAAGCTCAGGGGTGACAGAGCTTTCTCAGTAACAGCTCCAAGGTTGTGGAATGGACTCCCAATTCAGATTAGGATGGTTCCATCACTGTCAAGTTTTAAATCACTTTTGAAGACTCATCTGTTCTCAGTTGCTTTTAATTCAGTTTGAGAATGCATCAGTTTTTAGTAGCTTTCATGTCAGTTTGATATGTTTGTTTTTATCATGTTTTTACTTTGTGATGAACTTTTTATCTTATTTTTGGAATTTTTAGGGAACTTCTGTTCTTTTTGGCTTGTTAAGCACTTTGGTCAGCTTTTATGCTGTTGTAAAGTGCTTTATAAATAAAGTTGACTCGACTCGACTTGATTAAATCATTCTTGAATTTAGCAACTGATTCAAGCTGGATCTTCTTTCTTCTGGAGGCAGACAGATGAGACCTTGGGAAAGAAAGTTATTGTTTATGATTCAGACTTGCAGAGTCTGAATCCCAGCTGGTGTGAAGTCTGCTCATTAAAGGGAACACATGCAATATTGTGTCTCCTTTTTGACCAGATGTTAAATAAATGGTGAAAGGTCAGACTGTACCCAAACTGACCATTGCTGGATGCTACAGAACTAACCTAAATTTTTCACTTAAAACATAGAATGCATATTAAGCAGGTGTGCTGATACCTGGAATTGGCAGTAACCATTGCATCATTGACAGCGACTTCCCAAATGGGATACGGGTCACTGTTTGTGCTACTTTGCTGCTTAAAAGGATATTAAATAAGTGATTCAATTACAAGCTTATCGTCTTGTGTACATTCTTGCTGTGTTTGAATTCTAATTCCATTTTTGGTCACATCAGTACAAAGATGAGATGGGTAAGCATTTGAATTCTCACTTCAAATTCTACTCTCAGTAAAAGCCAGTGAAAAGCGGACGATGTACTTAAGTACCAGCGTTTCTTCAAGTCCCGACAGTCCAGTTAGATCTTTATTCTTGTCTGTAGTCATATAAGATTTTGCAGATTTTTGAGGCAAACATCAGACTTTCAACATGAATCACACAAGTGTAGCAACTACCCAGCAACATTTTCCCATTGTAGGTTAAATTAGAAATATAGTATAAACTAAATAAACCCTAAATTCTACAAAAACAACATGAATTTAAAGAAACTTTCTGCTGAACAGATGATGAATTGGAAAATTTGCTTGCTGATTAGAACATTTTCAGCCTAGATTAAGACTGCTCTCAGCTCTCTGCTTGACCTATTAGAATATGGTGTGATTGCAGTAAATTTCAGTGAAAGGCAATCAGGATACACTCATTTTATTCATCAAATAATGCTTCTCCAAGAAACTCTCTAGGCTCTCCAACTCACCCAGGCTGCAGTAGAGTGCTAGAAGACAAAACAGCACAAGCACAATGATAATGGCAGGATATCGTCTTCATAACGTAGGAATGAGTACAGCAAGAAATCCAAAATCATTGTTTGTTGTTCTTTTCTTCTCAGGCGTTGAAATCAACCTGTTGTCCGGGTTCCAAAAAGCTGCAGATATCGGTTTCTTGCATAGGTCATGGACGTTTTTAACGCTTATGGCCTCATAAATCTGGGAGAAGACAGAGCAGCAAATCCGATGACCCCATACATCACAGAAAGGTCAGCAGCATGACGTAGTGGAGGCAATCTGTCTTCGGAGGACGAGCTTAGTTGTGTAGCATGAGTCGTGTAAGGAACGCCTAGACACTGAGAGGCCTATTAGTATGGAAGAGAAACGGTTTGGGACCTTTAAACATGGAGGCTGCTGTAGACCTAAAGGTGCATAAAGGTCTTTAACTCTAGTCTCACAAGAGCAGACTTGAAAATCATAAATTAGATGTTCCAAAATCATTCCATGTTTGGGAGTAGGAGTTGCGCAAGTTGAAAATAGACAACCCTTTATGCTTTGCAAATCTCAAAAATGCCAAAATTACTTTTTTATCTTGATGCTATTGCATGAAAAAGCAAAGTTTTAACCCATATATCACAAAAACCTCACAATAAATCAGATTTTATAGCATATTCTTCTTGTTGTCTGAAATTCCCCACACCCTAATCTGTTCATCCATCCTCTCAGTGATTTTCTTTTCTCATCAACGTTTCTCTTCTCCATATGGAGGCTGCGTAACGCAGCCAGCGAGGCAGATTTATTCTCCCTGTGTGGCGTTGTTGCCTGCATTGCGCTGTGTAGGTGGATGATCATTTGCTTGACTGATTTTAATAGCATTTCTATTGTATACACACAAGTATCTATCACTCGCAGCTGGGACTGCATATATTTATGTGCCAGTTGTGGATTTTGTGTAGATATATACGCATTCAAATCATTTGTCCTTTCAGTGAGGAGTTTTCTGCTCTCTTGGGGGAAAATGTTGCTACAAATATGAGTCTATTGCAGCGGCAAACAGAATCCCAAATGTCTGTCTGGTTAAGGTTCCTGGAGGAAAAAAACTTCTCCAGACAAAACTTTATGGTTCCACTGGAGCAGTGTACCCATTGAATATACCTGGTTTTTTCTGCTCCATTTGGATACTTGTCAAATTAAATCACTTTTACTTTAACGTTATTAGCGTTGTTCCTCTTTAAGGTGTGGCTGACTGAAAAAAACATTTTTGATTAATATAATCAAGTTTTTCATGCATGCTGACCATGAAAATAGTCTCCTACACCTACCTCCTGCATTAGCTTCTGATAGGAAATAGATGGTGAAACACTAGGATATGAAAATCCTCACAGATCTACGTCGCACTGTGAATGAC
>SSNQ01034265.1:458619-472814 GCA_006942095.1 Nothobranchius kuhntae
TTTTGTCTTCTGCTCATGTGTTCTCTTGGCCCTTTGTTTTTCCAAGTATATTTAGTATATTCCTTCATTAGACCAGTTAGTTTCACTCCTACACTTACCACAAGGTTATTTTATTTTATTTTATTTTTTTACATTTTCTTTGTCATCTTTGTGATTGGACACCCCAACATTAACTATGTCTGACATTTTTATTGTCTTTTGTTAACTAAATCCTTTATTTTGTTCACAAAACATCAAACAGGAAGTGACTTCTTTTTTTCTGTGTATTCCTGTTCATTTCTACTCAGTTATTGAGTTTAAGGAGTCTTCGAGCTTTACAGTTCAGCGATCACCTACACAGGATCAACAACAGCTCTGTTTGCTTGTCCTGAGGACTTCCTGCTGCCCTCCACCTTTTCCACTGATCCTTCCTTTCGCCTGTTCTTGCTCTTCTCGCTGCCTCTTTGTGCTGCTGTCTGCTGGATTTCATTGGATTATTCAGATGCAGAAAGCTCCATATTCTTGTTTTCGGGACCATAAAGACCCAATAAGCTGCTCACACACAATCACACATTTACAGTCAAAATAATGTGAGCACACAAAAACACTCGAAAACCTCAGAAAATGAGTCATACAATCCACAATTGTAAAAAATTGGTTCTATTCAGGACTAGGTATTATTCCACCTGCTTCTGCGTGATTTTTTTTTCTTTTTGCTTACAAAGTCAGACCTCATCTATTGAGTTTCATCTTTTTTGAGAACAGAACAAAGTGCCCCCTTTCCGTCTTGTTCAGGAGAGGACAAGCAGCAAGAGGATTCTTAAAATCATCTCCTACAGGAACTAATCAGCACCATTCATATTCCTAAGCACACCTCCACATTTCCACCTTAGCTCCCACAAAGGATTTGTGATTAGCTACTCCTGCTAGCTAAAGCTGAAGAATGAGGCTCAGGTGTGCAGAGACGAACCCAAAGCCTTTAATCTTCACCTCTGATGAAGCTGCAGGAACCTGGATTGAGAACACTGATGGATCACGGCGTCATACATATTCATGGCCAAATTATTGATGTTTCCACATGTCATTGCCATCTCTGTTCAAACAAACCACAAGAAAAGCTAAAGCTCTTTTGTTAAGGCAATACATCTTTAAATGCTAGTGATGTATAGTGATCACAGAGGCTTGTTCATAATGCCAGTGTGACCATACATTTCATTGATTTGGACAGCAGTTTGGAGTCAAGGTTTGCAGTATAGAGAGAACAGAGTGAGTTTCAGTGTGACACTACCACACACTAAATATTGACAGATGTTTCGGAACAATCTACAAAATATCTGAACCAGTCAGGTAGACTGGTGAAACAACCTCAAGGAAAACCTTCACAGAAGGTTATAAACTGAATTTGCTTTGTTCATGGGAATTTTTGACCATTGTTTCAGAAGCACGTTATTGAGGTCAGGCAATGACGATGGACGATAAGGCCTAGATCGCTTTCTCCACTCCAACTCATTCCAAAGATGCTCTATTTGATTGATGCCAGTCAACTTCCTTTGAACCAAACTAGGCCACCAGGTCTTTACTGGAATCCCAGAAAGTAGGGATCCTAATATTTTGGTGATATAGCATACACCTTGAAAACTTTCTGAATACTCTGGTTAAAAGGCCGTGTGAAACATAGATTCTAGTGGAGAAGAACTTAAACAATATTTAAAAGAACATCTTACAGAACTGTAGCAGAGGCTAGTTGATGATTTTATCTGTTATGACCATGAAGATGTGCTATTCTATATAAATATAAAATATTAACCTGCAAGGTCTTTATTGTAATTAATCAGAAGATTGTAGGATCTAATTCAGAAGATTTAGGTTATTTGCCTGTTCAGTGATCAACCACACTTCGTGTTACTTCATGAAAGAGTCAAGTTTATGAAAGTAAGAATTTATTTTACAAACAATTTAAGACATGACATATTGGTTAACTATTATTTACTGTGAATGGATGGAGCTAAAGGTAATATCTGGGACCTTTGTGTGGATGTGATATCAGTCAGAGCTTCCTTATCAAAATAAGCTGAGTTCTGGTGAAAATAATTTGGTTTGCTCTAAGCTATAAGTGGTTCTCATCAAAAGAACATTCAGACGCAATCTGTCATGTCTACTTTACCCGTTTCAGAGAGAGACCCTCTTGGTGAATCTGAAGGTCACAGGGATCGGCTGACCGCTGGCACCAGAGGGCTGTAGAATACCGAGGTACCGATCTTCAGTCCAGAGATGTCATGGGTCACAACAGTCAGGATGGAACCATGCGTCTGGGACTCTTAAGGAGTCTAAACAACATCAGCTTTGTTCTGCAGGAACTGTTTGCTCATCAGCTTTGCAGGTGCAAAAAGGTTTGACGACGTGTCAAAATCTTTGATGGTTGGAGAGTTTTTGCTACAGATGGCCGGTCTGAGCAATTCTCTAGAACTGTCGAATCTCTCAGCATGTTTTAGTTTTAAAGTTTAGTTGTTATGATTTGGACTTTGTGATGAACTTTTTATCTTATTTTTGGAATTTTTAGGGAACTTCTGTTCTTTTTGGCTTGTTAAGCACTTTGGACAGCTTTTATGCTGTTGTAAAGTGCTTTATAAATAAAGTTGACTGGACTTGATTAAATCATTCTTTAATTTAGCAACTGATTCGAGCTGGATCTTCTTTCTTCTGGAGGCAGACAGATGAGACTTTGGGAAAGAAAGTTATTGTTTATGATTCAGACTTGCAGAGTCTGAATCCCAGCTGGTGTGAAGCTTGCTCATTAAAGGGAACACATGCAATATTGTGTCTCCTTTTTGACCAGATGTTAAATAGATGGTGAAAGGTCAGACTGTACCCAAACTGACCATTGCTGGATGCTACAGAACTAACCTAAAATTTTCACTTAAAACATAGAATGCATATTAAGCAGGTGTGCTGATACCTGGAATTGGCAGTAACCATTGCATCATTGACAGCGACTTCCCAAATGGGATACGGGTCACTGTTTGTGCTACTTTGCTGCTTAAAAGGATATTAAATAAGTGATTAAATTACAAGCTTATCGTCTTGTGTACGTTCTTGCTGTGTTTGAATTCTAATTCCATTTTTGGTCACATTAGTACAAAGATGAGATGGGCAAGCATTTGAATTCTCACTTCAAATTCTACTCTCAGTAAAAGCCAGCGAAAAGCTGACGATGTACATAAGTACCAGCGTTTCTTCAAGTCCCGACAGTCCAGTTAGATCTTTATTCTTGTCTGTAGTCATATAAGATTTTGCAGATTTTCGAGGCAAACATTAGACTTTCAACATGAATCACACAAGTGT
This sequence comes from Nothobranchius kuhntae, assembly GCA_006942095.1. NCBI lineage: Eukaryota > Metazoa > Chordata > Actinopteri > Cyprinodontiformes > Nothobranchiidae > Nothobranchius > Nothobranchius kuhntae. The sequence goes on from SSNQ01034265.1 coordinate 461,941, forward strand.
AGCAACTACCCAGCAACCTTTTCCCATTATAGGTGAAATTAGAAATGTAGTATAAACTAAATAAACCCTAAATTCTACAAAGACAACATGAATTTAAAGAAACTTTCTGCTGAACAGATGATGAATTGGAAAATTTGCTTGCTGATTAGAATATGGTGTGATTGCAGTACATTTCAGTGAAAGGCAATCAGGACATGCTCATTTTATTCATCAAATAATGCTTCTCCAAGAAACTAGGCTCTCCAACTCACTCAGGCTGCAGTAGAGTGCTAGAAGACAAAACAGCACAAGCACAATGATAATGGCAGGATATCGTCTTCATAATGTAGGAATGAGTCCAGCAAGAAATCCAAAATCGTTGTTTGTTGTTCTTTTCTTCTCAGGCGTTGAAATCAACCTGTTGTCCGGGTTCCAAAAAGCTGCAGATATCGGTTTCTTGCATAGGTCATGGACGTTTTTAACGCTTATGGCCTCATAAATCTGGGAGAAGACAGAGCAGCAAATCCGATGACCCCATACATCACAGAAAGGTCAGCAGCATGACGTAGTGGAGGCAATCTGTCTTCGGAGGACGAGCCTAGTTGTGTAGCATGAGTCGTGTAAGGAACGCCTGGAAACTGAGAGGCCTATTAGTATGGAAGAGAAACGGTTTGGGACCTTTAAACATGGAGGCTGCTATAGACCTAAAGGTGCATAAAGGTCTTTAACTCTAGTCTCACAAGAGCAGACTTGAAAATCATAAATTAGACGTTCCAAAATCATTCCATGTTTGGGAGTAGGAGTTGTGCAAGTTGAAAATAGACAACCCTTTATGCTTTGCAAATCTCAAAAATGCCGAAATTACTTTTTTATCTTGATGCTATTGCATGAAAAAGCAAAGTTTTAACCCATATATCACAAAAACCTCACAATAAATCAGATTTTATAGCATATTCTTCTTGTTGTCTGAAATTCCCCACACCCTAATCTGTTCATCCATCCTCTCAGTGATTTTCTTTTCTCATCAACGTTTCTCTTCTCCATACGGAGGCTGCGTAACGCAGCCAGCGAGGCAGATTTATTCTCCCTGTGTGGCGTTGTTGCCTGCATTGCGCTGTGTAGGTGGATGATCATTTGCTTGACTGATTTTAATAGCATTTCTATTGTATACACACAAGTATCTATCACTCGCAGCTGGGACTGCATATATTTATGTGCCAGTTGTGGATTTTGTGTAGATATATATGCATTCAAATCATTTGTCCTTTCAGTGAGGAGTTTTCTGCTCTCTTGGGGGAAAATGTTGCTACAAATATGAGTCTATTGCAGCGGCAAACAGAATCCCAAATGTCTGTCTGGTTAAGGTTCCTGGAGGAAAAAAACTTCTCCAGACAAAACTTTATGGTTCCACTGGAGCAGTGTACCCATTGAATATACCTGTTTTTTTCTGCTCCATTTGGATACTTGTCAAATTAAATCACTTTTACTTTAACGTTATTAGCGTTGTTCCTCTTTAAGGTGTGGCTGACTGAAAAAAACATTTTTGATTAATATAATCAAGTTTTTCATGCATGCTGACCATGAAAATAGTCTCCTACACCTACCTCCTGCATTAGCTTCTGATAGGAAATAGATGGTGAAACACTAGGATATGAAAATCCTCACAGATCTACGTCGCACTGTGAATGACTGTTCACGGACTCACCAATCTTGACTCACGACGGGGAAGCCTGTGGCTGTTTTAATGTCCAGTAATCAGCAGCGGACGTCTTGGCTAGTTGAAGCTAACTGTTAGCATTAGCAACTTCACCTCACGGCAGAAGCTGTTCCAGGCTTGTGTTATTTGTGGAGATAAAACATCCATGTTGCAAGTCAGTGGAAGAGTAGTGTAGCGTGATGAATTGTCCATGTCTGGCCTAAAGGCCCTGCTCTATTTGGTCTGCCCAAGCAAAACCATAAATTTCTGACACAAGCCTAATCTACAAGATATGGGCCAAGGCCACCCGTGCTCTGTGCTCTTATCTAAACTGTTGCTTCCTCGGACGGCACAAGAAAGAAGAAAGAAGACCAAGAACTCTATTAAATAATAATTAAATAACGTCTGTTAGTCCAAATAATCATGAGGCTAATGTTCAATCAATCTGTGAAATAAGAATATTAATTACTTGATATTATAATCCTATGATAGTATTTTAATAAGTAATATAACTTTAAACTAGACACTAGACTGACCACACGTAATGCTAAAATCACATGACACATTCCCTTTTCCTGATCCAATCAGAACCTTCCAGATCTGACGTGAGGCATGGTTTTGTTGGTGCTTGGTAAATTCCCTTTTGTTGTCAAAGTCTGATTCAACAGTAAATCAAAACATCCAAATCATAAAACTATGCACCACGTCATCTTAACTTGAGTTCAAAGCGTTCTAGAGAAGTTGTCGGAGTAGCCAATCCGTAACTTTCCTCTTAAAGCCGAAAGAACCTAACGACACGCTGGATAAACCTGTTGCATGTTCCACCTGCTGCAAAGGTTCCTTCAGCATAAAAGCTGAACCATCACAACCCTTCAGGGTCTCGCTGATGCCAATAAACTGTCGTGACCTGGGAGTAACTCAAGACTGGAAGGGTCTGCAACCGCTGCATATCTACAGGCGTCGGTTCCAAGAGGGTCCAAGCTGGACCCCCGACATTCCAGATCTAAACGGGGACTTCCGTTGGGGTACGTAGACCGACAGATGGCATCTCAATGTGTGTTATAATCTCCAAACAAAAGCTTAGAGCGAAACACCATTTCACTCCCATCAGAACTAATCGTTTCTCGGATTTGCTGGTTCTCAATATATTCACACATACACCATTCTCAGTCTTACTCCACCTTAGTTCATCAGACACATGGTGTTTAAAGTTAGTCTTGTTTGATTTTTTTAGAAATGAATCTTATAACTTTTTAAACCTGACTCTCTCTCTTTCTTGGATTTGATACGAAGTGTTGCTGAATCCCTGCAATAAAAAGATCTGATCTTCTGGTTAAATTTACTCAACGATCCATTAAGGTGATATTTCATATTTTATGATATTTCGCATTCTATGGTTTCTAATTAAATGTAAGAACATCTTCTCTACAGTAGCGAGATATCTAAATATCAGGAAATAAGACTAAGTCTCCTGTGATGTTGCAGCTAGGGGTTTGTGGGCTGAGTACTGCCTGCAAGACATTCGTTCCTACTAGAAACCACTGCAAATGTTTTGATTAAACAAGTAACCACACCTTTATAAACACACCAAGTTGACTCAAAATCACAAACTTTTGCTACTATATCGCCGTTTAGACAGTTGAAGGGACTCTTCTGGAGCAGTTCTGACAACAATTGTTTCTAAACCCGTTGGACCCCCAAATAGGTTTGTCTGAACTGTTTTTGCTGCCATCTAAAACTAGAAAAAGAGATTCAGTGAAGTGTTTTTTGTGCTCTGTACCTAGACATACCTCTGTTTTCCCCAGGTTGTCTGAAAAGCAGAAGCCTCTGATGGTTCAGAGAGTTCTCAAATGAGTTTTCTTTTTCTTTTTGATCCCAAAAAGAGGCGAGGAGGCAAGTTTATAGTTGCAGCAGCAACATCAAACAGAAACTGACACAGAAATGATATTCAACCACGCACACACACACACACACACACACACACACACACACACACACACACACACACACACACACACATTACACACCAAATTCTAATTATTTACGACAAAAAAATGAAAACAAGTGAAACCCAATCCATGCATAACTATGATGATAATTTTGTATTTCTATGTTGTTCTGCTGAGTTCAGAGCTTTTGTTTTGGTTTTTAATGTGTTTAATTTCCCATAGGTATTTGGGATTACAGAGACGTCACTCACATAAAAACAAACTTTCATTCTGCAAGAAGTAGTTTACCAAATAAATTAAAGTCAAAACTTTTTGTGTAAAAACAACTGTCTCCCTGATCAGGGGTAACAGGTTAAAAGTGATCAGAATATAGCACTCAGGTACTGGGACGCCAGTGTGATATCACAATAAATAATATTAAAAACGTCTTATACATTTCTAATATAACTGACACAGGGCATTTTATCTATTCATTTATTTCTAATTCTCTATATCATGGGCATTGCAGAAAAATCAACACTTAAAAGGTTTAGGAGAAATTATCCCTTCCTTTTGGCCAAGTCCTCAATAAATGTCAAATAACAATCAAAATTAAAGCTGCAAGCAGCGTCGTTCGGCCCTCGCAGCTCCGCGCCGCTCCGGCCTGGCCGGCAGCCCAGGGCACCAGGGCACGTCCCCGGAACAAAAACGTGTACCACCCCGACACCAGAAACCGCTAACGGTCACCTCGTCCGCACCTCACTCTGACTCAGCATCCCCTCTGAGCCCACCATTATATTACACGTCTCACCACTAGGGCATACGCTGTCTTTACCACACTGGTAGTGTGATGACAGTGACCAACTTTAATGCTATTCTGACTACGTTTTTTAAAGTTATCGAAGGTTAAAGTTATCTAGGGGGCGCTGTGACCAACTACAGAAAAGTCCCATTGAGGTCGGCTTTGGTTGACAAAGATGGTTTTCTGTTATTTTGCATCAATCGGACGTTGTGTGTGTTACCTAAAGTCAGTGACCTGAAAGGGGCGGAGCTACAGGGATTTGAACCAACAACTCCATCAATGTGTTTGGTGCAGTCACGTGATGTCACAAGCCAAGTATAATGCCATTCTGACCTTGTCTTTAGAAGTTAATGAAGTTTGAACCCAAATAGGGGGTGCTGTGACCATTTACAACTAAATCCCATAGAGGTCATCGTTGGTCATCAAAGATGGTTTTCAGTTAAACCTGGCCGGCAGTTCAGACTGCCGGCCAGGCCGAAGCGGCGCGGAGCTGCGAGGGCCGAACGACGCTGCTTGCAGCTTTAATTTTTATTTGTCTTTCTCATTTTAGATAGTTTCAGATTTTACACACTTTGTTTTAAGTATTTTTGGATTTTATAATAAAAGTTGTCATCTTTTCATATTTACACCCCTCAAATCAAAATACACATGTAGATTCAAAAAGTGATTGTATCTTGCATCTAATCTAATTTCGAGATCTTGATGGAACCTTTTCAGCAGTGGAAAAAGTGGTGAGAAGGTCATGGAACAAAGCAACATTTGTTTCCAACACTCTTATTGGTCTTTTTCTTTGGGAAAAGCTTTTGGACTGTAAAAGCACTGGTGCTTTTCAGTTTCTTTTATGCCATCTTATAACAGCTTTACCGTGGTTGTAACACACTTCCAGCTGAGTAATTCAATGCTTGAGAGCTACACTTCAACACCCACAAACTAACACACACGTCTTTCTGAGTACCAGATACACTCTCAAGCCCGTCCTCATCACAGCCAAAACCCTAGAATTTGTAACAAACTGTCTGCTCTGGAAAAATAATTTAATTAATGAGATTATATGTTTTTGGTCAAAAATCAGATGCTGAAATCGGGGTGAAGATACAGGAAAAGTTTTTATTCCATTGGGCCCACCTGATCACCATATCCCCTTTCATATTTACCCTAATATCTCTAGAATAGCAGCACCTCCTTATGCAGTTCCTGTTCTCCTTTTATCTTCATCTGTCAGAAAAACGACTCTCCCACCTGCAAACCAATAAAACTTGCAAATCGGAGCTTACTTAAAGTCTGAATCACTGCAGCCAGCGGGCACTGAGCCTTGGCTTCACTGCCAAATGCAGCAGCGCCCTGTGACCGCTAACAGAAGAAGCTTATTCAAGTCAACTTGTGCTGACAAAAGCAGATTCACTGCTAACCTGCATGCTAGCGTCTAAATTAATATGTCAGAATTCCAGCAATAACATTTTTTTATTAAATAAAAGAAGCAGTGGAGGTTTTTTGGATGCAATGATGCACATTTATTATTTCACACATGAAGACTTGGTTTAAAATGATCTTTCTCTGATTGCTTCAGAGTGTGTACTCAGGAGTGATTCTGCATTGGTGTCAGTGAGAAACTGGTTCATGATCACGTTTTTGTGTAATACCTTTAATCACTTGCTAATTTTGCCACTCTCAGACAGAAAGTCGGCTTGTCTTATAATTATTTAGATTGTGTTCTTCCTAAGGAAATACATCCTTCTTCTGCAATCTTGCCTTTTCTCATTGCAGTTGTTGAGCAGCAATAGATGACTCCGATTTAAACGGAAAGAAAAAACCTCAGCTAAATGAAAATGTCCAGCTGCTTTCTGCTTTTTAAACACTTGTCAATGTATTTTTGTTAGAAATGCAAACTCACTCATATTTTTAATAAACACTGAATTAGCTAGTAAGCTTCGTTGTAATTTTGGACTTCAGGTCTAATTTTTTTTTTTTTTTTTACTTAGATCTTCAATCTCTTTCTATTTTCTGTCTTTAGGTTTAAACACAAACCCCTGATGGGCTCACAGAAGTCATGTGGAAGATTTTTGGCATCTGCCTGATAGATCCCGGTGGCTGCCTGGTGGGGTCTGGGTCCCTGGGTTCTGCTGGGTCCCCGGCGGGGGTGGTCGCCCCTGGGTCCCGGGTCGCTGGGTCCCTGGCTTGGCCGGCTAGGGGGTGGGAGGCTGCGGGCGGGCCTGTGGGCTTGCCGCTGATATCTCCCGGGACTCTGCCGGCTGCTGATTGTGGCCCCCCGGGGCGATCCTCTGTGCCTCTCGAGGGGGGCGGGGGCCTTTCTGGTTGCAGTCTCCTTGGGGTTCCTGTGTTCTGGGGCAGCGCCTGGATCTCTGGGACTTGGAGCTCCCCCCCGTCTCCTGCGCATCTTTGGGGGGCGGATCTGTGGTCCCTCACACTCTCTGTTGGACGCTTCTATAGAAAAACCTTAAATAAACAAACGCGTGCACACACACAGGTGCTCACATGGTGCTTTCAAAAGTATGGGCTTGGGCATGTTAAACACAGGTCTTAAGACTATGGTGGGCACTTAATGCACTGTGATTTATTATCGTGATTCTTCAGTTAAGCAATGTTGATTATATATTTTTTCTTCAAGTTGATGCAGTGATAGCTAGATCTTGTTGTATTGTTGTTGTGTCCCTTTTTTTGTCCTTTTGCTTTTTTTGTGTCTTTTTCTGCAGGTCTAGAAGCAGACTCTTGTTCATTGTTTATTTTTGTGGACCCCCCACCCCCCACCCCCCCACCCCCTCCCGACCTTTTCTTTTCCTTTCTCTTTCACCTCTGTCTCTGTGTCTGGTCGGAATTACCAAGCATTCAACAACAATAACAATAAAGTTTTAAGTATTAGGCGTGACATTAAAAGCAAACGCTTTGATGCTCCACCTGAGAGTAAATCTGTAAGGCTTGTCACCAGCATTCAGACATCAATTCTGCTTGCTTCACAGCATGACAGGACACGGTAAAAAAAAATGAAAAAAAAAGTCATGTGGTCTTTAGGTACACTTTGTATACATCTGGTTTTAAAATTACAGCAAGAATTGTGGTATGTCACTGACATCTTCAGTGTTCAAAAACACGTAGCTTAAAAAATTGGAAACACAAGGAAGGAGTGGTGTCAGGCATTTTAATGTGTTACTGTCTTAAATGTTCCTTTTTAAGTAATCATATGTTAGTAAGCCACAGAGGGCTTTCTCCTTTCTTCATAGCTATGGTATGCGACCTGATAAGAATGGGGGGTGAAGTAGCCTGCCTAACAGGTATCCATGGTTACTGAGTTTCTGGCTGTCAGTCATAAATTAAGACTTCCTTTGTGGAATGCTCAGCTTGGCAACAGGGAAGGTAGCAGCCACCCCTGTAACTTGAGACTTTCTTTTTAGAAGGTCCCGCCTTAGATAGAAAACAGTGTTATTGGTTAAGTGTGGACAGTGATGGATCGTCCTTTGTCTCTGTTTGCCTGTATTTCAATAAAATCAGCTGAAGAGAGAGAACGTGCCAGAGAGTTGATTGGAACAGGGCCTAAAAACAGGTTCTGAGCTAGTCTCTCTAGTAGACTCTATCAAAACCTGGATGGCTGGGAGCTTTCTACAGCTGAATGAAGATAAGACTGAGATCTTCATCTGTGCCCCAGACAAGCTGGTTACCAAAGTCAGAGACTCTCTTGGTCAGCTTGCTTCTCACACCAAACCTTCTGTCAGGAATCTTGGTGTGACCTTTGACCCAGCTTTCACCCTGGATTCTCATGTCAGTTCTCTTGTTTGCTCTTCCTTCTTCCATCTCAGCAACATTGCTAAGCTGAGTCCCATTCTGTCCCGCTCTGAACTTGAGAGAGTTATCCACACCTTCATCTCCTCACGCTTAGACTACTGTAACTCTCTTTTCACGTGTCTGACCAGAATCTCCCTGAACCGTCTACAGGTGGTTCAGAATGCCTGTGCTCGGCTTCTGACCAAGTCCTCTAAACAGACCCACATCACCCCGCTTCTCCTCCAGCTTCACTGGCTGCCAGTCAACTTCAGAGTTCATTTTAAGATCCTGGTTCTGGTCTATAGGGCCTTACATGGACAAGCACCATCTTACATTGGTGATCTTCTTAGTCCCTACACCCCCAGCAGGTCCCTGAGGTCCAGTGATCAAAGCCTACTGGTTGTGCAGCGCACCAGGCTAAAGACCAAAGGTGACAGATCATTTGCTGCTGTGGCCCCCAGACTCTGGAACTCTCTCCCCTGAACCTGAGATCAGGGGAACTCTTCCTCTCAACAGCCCCACGGTGTAGGAGATCTTAGCCGATTCTGAGGAAAAGGCTGTAGGGCAACGTTGGAATGCTAGTGGGCACTGTAATAAAAAACTGTGGCATTCCTCAAACTCACCATCAAAGGAGACTGATGGCGGGGATGGAGAAACACGGAAGTGGGTCTCGTTCCAGGACCTTGCCGTTTCCGGTCCAGGACTTCCGACGGCAACCTGACCTACTGCTGAAGGTTCCGCTGAAGGGGGTGGCTGGTGTGTGTGGGACAGGGCTTCTTGAATTTTCCAATTGCTGATAACGTTGGTTAGCTGCTGTAAGTTGTTCCATAAGTAAAGGGAGAGTTTGTTCCTGCTGAGATAAGCGATGAGAGATGTTAGAGAGAACTGATTCTGCGGGGTTAGCGTTTTGGCCGGATGATTCTGTCATGTTGTGGATGGCAAGAGTCTAACCCAGGTCATGCAGAATCAGAGTCAGAGTCAGATTGTATAAATATATATATATATTTATTGACGAAACAGTGAACTAAGAGCGCACTTGAAAATCCAGCGAATGCAGAAACGGGAAGCAGCATCTAGAGGGAAACGTAGCAGAGGTGAGTATGGGAGTTGTGGAGTGGCAGGGGAATTGCTGGCTGAGGGACTTACGGCTTAGATAGACGAGAAGCGTGTGGGAGGGGTGAGCCGGTGTAAGTCCAGGTAATGATTGTAGAGCAGTAGAGGTGAATGAGGAATGGGATCCGGACCGGTGTGGTTCTGGAGAGGGAGCGAGAGGCGGAGGAGATCGGGTCGGCATTTGGAGGAGGGTGAACCAGGAAACGAACCAGATAAAAATCCAAAACGGCGTCGGGGAAAACTGATGATTATCCAGACCTGAGGTGGTGTAAAATCCAAAATAGAATTAATCCAAGTCACGAGAGAAAAGCACGAGAGAACAAGAGCAGAGATAAGCGAGGGCTAGAGATTACCAGTCAGTAGTTAATCATCCGGCGTCGAGTCATGTCCACCTTCCTCCTTATAAACCGGCCCGCTGATCAGCTGATTGGAAACAGCTGTTGCTCCCTCTCCTGAAGCCAAAACACTCAGAGATAGTGAGATGATGAGACCAGTACTCACGCCTGCTCATAACACCTGTTCACTTTCTCTCTTTCTTAACATTTTTTTAATCACAATTGCCTATTTTTGTTCATTTTAAATATATTTTTAAACATTTTCTAAATTCTTTTTTATATTTTTGCATTTTTTTTGTTTTTGTGAAGGGCCTCGTGATTTTTATCTTGAGAGGCGCTATAGAAATGATACCTTCTTCTTCTTCTTCTTCTCTCTCCGCTGTCTCCTCACAACTTAAAAAACCTACTGACGTCTCTCCTGTGTGTGGTTCATTTCAGGGTTAAGTTTCAGGATTATTTTAGGGGTAGGAGGCGCTACCCTGTGAGTGACTCCTGACATGGCTTGGTGTGAATGCCTTTGTTTGCCTCTGTTTGTTAAGATGTTTGATGTTTTTGTACACCTGTTTTGGACCACGTATGCTTAGCAGGATGCTTGGAACTAATGCACTGTATGTGGCCATTTCATGGCTCCTGATTACGAGTTCTACCCCGCTAAATGGACTCTGCAAACAGACAACTCAACCTCTCCCCACTTACCCAGGAAGGCATGTCTACTCGCGGGGAGACCTGCTGGCGCTAAATCGAGCACACCCGGGGCCTGCTCAGTTCGGCCTCCCTTCGAGGAATATTATACCACTGGAGTTACTTCGAAGGAGACAACGGCAGCACACATGCAGGAAAAGAGGATCAAGAGGAGGCATACGGAACCGAATGAGGAGAAGAGAAGAGGTAGTAGGCTTCCGCTACCAGCTCTCGCACTGTCAAATGTGCGCTCACTACGCAACAAAAGTGATGAACTTTCAACACTTCTTAAGATTGATCAGGACTACAAACAGACCAGCCTCTTCTGTTTTACTGAGACTTGGCTCTCAGCGGATGCTGACTTCCAGCTGGAGGGATATAACATAATTCGCCTTGACAGAGATGCAACCAAAACAAGGAAGACGATTGGGGGCGGCCTCTGCATGGCTGTTAACAGCAGGTGGGCAACCAACTACACACTATGAGAGACTGAGAACTGTAAACATTACAAACTTTTAACAGTGTCTTTTAGACCACACTACCTCCCTCGTGAGTTTACTCAAATC
>SSNQ01034266.1:31246-36246 GCA_006942095.1 Nothobranchius kuhntae
CTTTGGCGCTTTTAACGGGTAAGTCCCAACACTGACAACAATGTACTGAAACTAGAACCAACATGCATAAACAGACAGATCGGTCCCGCCTACTTACACTGTTGGTCTTTTTTAAATATGCAGTAATTGTTGTTTGCCTTTATCGCTTCATCCTGCATCCTAGCAGCAACCACTTTGGCGCCTCTGGAGTCTGTCAGTGCGTTTACATGCAGCCAGTAACCCTTTTAAAACCCGAATATTCACAATAACCCGGTTCCGCAGGTCCTTGTAAACACCGCCAAAAACCCGGATATGCTCATAACCGGGTTTTTAAAAACCCGGTTACTACACCTGGGGTAACCCTTTTCTAACCCGAATGTTTGGTCGTGTAAACGCATACCGGGATATCCCCATCAACGCGTGTGTTCTGCGCATGCTCTGTTCGCAAAGAATCTTGGTCTTTCGAGTAGCGAGACGTCTTGAGTGCGCCAGAACACCGGAAGTAAACAACAAGTTGGGAGCAAAATGGCGACTCGCGGCACAGCACCACACTTTTGGAGTGACGAGGAAACTAAAGCGCAAACAAATGCGGTCGCTATCTCTTCCGAACTGGGAAACATGTTGTTGTTTTCACAGATACCGGAACGAGAAGAACCGGAAATGACGCATATTGCGTCTGGACGTAGTCCATACGTCCTGACGCTACCCCAACGTCCGCAGTTAAATCAGGTTATGCAAGTTAGAGGTAACTCTTTCTATTTATGCTTGTAAACGGGTTATTCTGATCAACTCAGAAACCCGAATCCCGACCTTAACCCGATCATAACCCGGATATTGGCTGCATGTAAACGTACTGTGTGTTTGTTTACGTCATGCTGCATTCAATGTAATTGGAAAAATGAGCTTCAAGCATTTAACCTCCGATTTTTTTTTTCTGGCCTTAGTTGGGGGGACGAATCGGGGTCGATCTGAATCTGGGGGGGACAGATCCCCCCGTCCCCCACCCTATCTGCGCGCCTGCCAGAGGTAGCCAAATGGCTCCTTGGTTTGAAAATCACAACTCAATCACTGACAATTAGCTGCCTTTCATTTGTAAATGGAGCCATTAGAATGTGGAGGAATGTTGGGGACCTTGAAAATTCTCAGTCATTTAGGTTGGCCTAATTTTGTTTGCCTCTTTAGCCCTTTTAGACCTGGTAGAAAATGACTCACAAGCCCTTTTAACAAGACACACTGTGCCGGCAAATCAGTGTAACATTACCGCAACAGTGCGTTTTATTAACAAGCCACGCTGGGATGGCGTTGTGTGAATTTTGCTGCATTTGTTGCGCCTTGCTTGGTAGTAATATTGCAGTAATTGTCTGTCCTATAAACGGTGATTGCGCCCTGGCACATCAGAGGAAGATGTCGATGTAGCTAGTGGCGGATGTAGCAATTTGGGGGTCCAAGGCAAACAGACATGGGCCCCTTACACTAAATTTTCAACAATCTGACCTTTAACTGGATTTGCAAAACTCTTCCTTCTTCTGCCATGAGTTAATTTCCCTTTTTATTAGTCCTCCTCTTTTTTCCTGTCTTTTCCTCTGAGTGCTTTCAATTTTTGTTCTGCTTTCTTTTTCCTGTCAGTGCTCCTGTGCTTTTGCCTTTTTTTTCCCCAAATTTGGTATGTTTTCCTCCCTTGAAACATTTTCCATTCTTTCCTTTCTGCTTCTTTTTGATGTTTACATTGAAAAACTATGTCACTTTCGGAAGTGAAGAAGAAAGCTTTTATAAAGCAAGCTGCTTCTTTATCTTATTGGAGCCACTAGGATAACTTCATTTCATGCTTAATGTTTTGACTACCGCTTAGAGTTTTTTACGAATGCTCCCGCCTCTCTTCTTCTTTTTCTGCTTTTTCTTATTATTCTTATTTGTGGTCTTATGGCACTTGGCAAACAACAATTTGACGCATTACTGCCACCAACTGGATTGGAGTGGAATGACTACCAATCACTTCCTGTTTGTGCATTAGCATCTTAAAGGAATAGTCCATTGTGGCATTAACAGAGGGGTGCCACCAGTCAGGGCTGGGGGGCCCCCAACATAAGGGGGCCCCAGGCGGTCGCCGACCTATACCTAATGATAAAACCGCCCCTGGACGTAGCAAATGTGTGGCGACCCCCGACCGGAAAGAGTATATAAACCATGTAAACATGGGAAAGTTAGTAAACAACTAGCGGACATGGCTAATTGGAGTGACAACGAGATCTGTGAACTTCTGTCTTTACGAGCAGAGGCAGAAGTAGCCAGGAAATTCTCAGGAACAGTTGACAGCCACCTCTTTGAGGGTTTGTCTAAAAACTCAAGGAGTGTGGCTTCAGCAGAGACCGAGAACAGATCATGTCAAAACTTTAAGGATGGAAGAAGTTTCACTTTTCACTGTGTGTGTGTGTGTGGGGGGGGGGGTCATCATGCTCCTATGATCTCAGTCAGGAGTGCCAAGTGGATGGACAAAAATATTCATGGATGGACGGACAAATATAAGAAATAGAAACAGGTAATCTAATCTAATTACTTGAATGCTTTCAGTCTCCATCACTGCTAGAGTTTCACCAAAGACATTTTCAGCTAATTATGTGATTTCCTGTTAATTCTAACCTTTTCCACTTTATCACATTTAGCAGAGATCCAGATGAGGTCCGATGACATCAATGTCTTCGACTTCTTGTACTCTGGATGCTGTCTCAGTACTTCTCACCTAAATCTGTGGCCTGTGACTTCTGTGGGTTTCTCATATATTTCTAATCTGTAAAGCCTTGGAAATGTCACTAGTTGTATCTGTGGGTGTTTATTTTTCCAGGTGGAAATGCCCCAAAATAATCTGCAGCTTAGAGGGGTTAATGGACAGAACGCCTATGAACTCACACAGTGAGAAGCCAGGCGAGAGAGACTCGAGGAGCTCTCAGTCAAGCATTAAGAGGAGATCAGGTGAAATCCCTGCAGGTCGTGGGTGGTCTGTTCTACCACCTGAACCACATATTCAAAGTTGATGTTCCCCTTCAGCCTGCAGCGTACTGACACCCTCAGAATCAAGAAGAGGGGATATGCTCAACCGGAATAATTTAGCACTCTCAACTTTTCTTTTTGTCTTATTGGACTGTCTTTTATTAGTATTATATTGAAAAATCCAAACTATTCAGATTATTATCATTTTACAGTTATCTCACAACGCAGTGATAAACCCAGCATATTTATAGAAAATGGAACAGTTACCCTAAAATCATTTTTAGCTTCTGTGCAAAACAATGCGTTCTCAAAAAAACCCACAAAAATCTTTAAGATGTATTACTATTGTATATTTAAGACCTTTATTGTATTTTTACCTGCTAAAATATTCCTACCAGACCAACAATTACAATGATTAAATGCATATGAAAAAAAACACAAGCAGGAAATAAAAAGAATACTTAAACAGCAGTTGTGTTGTTGAAGTGGTTCTAACTGCTGTAATATGCTCCAAGTCTGATTTGCTCAATAGAGCTTACAATGTCTAAATCTTAAGTTTAAAAAACAAAATATATGGTTTGTGTTTATTATTGTGGAGCACATGTTTGTGGAAAACATGGACAATAAATCAAAGACCAAAAACTTTCATTTTTTACTAAATTGAGCCTAATTAAACGTGTTTACAGATGTCTTTTAGATGCTTTTTGTTTCAATCCAGAAAGATCTTCACCATTCTGTTAAAATAACTGGGGGTTTTATGAGAGTGGACATATTCAAAGTTGTTCATGGCTTATTAAAAGTAACTAAAATAAATCAAAATTATTTGCCGTCGTCCCTTAAGCAGCAGAGATCTGTCGTTGACAGGTCTTTTACTTTTCCACAGGAAATAGAACATCCTTGTTGATGATCACTTATTTGTAAAAAAAAAATATACAAACATCATATTCCTTGTTTTATTAATGATTCCTTCATTAGCTGAACTGTTGCATCATCAATAGAGTCACGGAGATCAGATTTCCATCCATCGAAACATCGAGCAAAAGGCGAGAGACACCTTGGACAAGTCACCAGACAAACATGCTCATGCCTAGGGACAATTTAGAAGAATAAATTAATTTCTGCTTCACAAAACAGTATCCAGTCAACCTAACATACAGTGGGGGCAAAAAATATTTAGTCAGCCTCCAATTGTGTAAGTTCTCCCACCTAAAAGATGATGTCTGTAATTTTCACCACAGATAAAACTCAACTATGGGGGACAGAATGAGAAAAACTAAATCCAGAAAATCACACGTGGTTCTATATAGAATAGTGCGAATTTCATCAAAACCACAAGAAACAGTTCTCTCTTCAGAACAATTGGTGTAAGCTCTGTCAAGCTCACTAAATCAAGTCTTCTGCTTTTTAAAAAAAAACAAATATGTGGGACAAATAGACCTTCAAACTTTAACAAAAAGATTAAATTCGCTAACTAACCCCTCAGATTTAGCTTTTTTTCCCATTTAATGTGTATTTCTCACATTTTACCATCATTTGTGGATTGCTGCTTTCATGACATTTGGGTTTACTCCAGTTTGTTTCTTTTCCAGCTCTTTGCAAACTAAACGGAACCCCCACAGGGACAGAAAAGTTCATTTAATTCAGATTGGAGGGTGAATCCGTCACACAGCGCCAGCCTGACGGCAGAGGTCCAGCTGTAATGAGCTCATCTGAGGTCACAGGTCATCAGTGACATGGATACAGCAGACAGGTCATTTTATCTGTAAAAAGAACAATTTCAAATAATTTATTTCCTTTTTTTCTGCTCAGCAAAGATCAGAATGATCTTATTAATCAGGATGACTGATGCAACGGTGTTGCATTCAGATATTTTTTTAGCTGGTTGTTAAATCCGAGGCTGCAGCTGCAATATGGATTTCTTTATTTTATATTCTCCTTGGGGAGAAGGATGTAACATCCTGTACTGTACATGTTCATCTCACCACAACTGCAGCAGTTCGAAAGCTTTTTTTAACATCCCAACATTAAAAACAAAC
>SSNQ01034266.1:43746-47273 GCA_006942095.1 Nothobranchius kuhntae
ATTGTAAAGATCTGCATCAGGTTGTTCAGACACTTCAGCCATTTCCTTCTGGCTCCTTGACTGGGCTCTGATGGAAGCCCAAACAACAAGTGATCCATTCTTCTTTTTCATAGAAGTACATTTTACCTCCTTTTCAGTTGAGCTTTTCAAACTCAATTGTTTTTTATCAATGCACATAAAATGCAACTTAGGTTGTTAACCTGCAGCACATTTTAGAGCCCATTTCTCACAACTGCAACAGACTGAGCGGGGTTCGAATCTGCAACCCTCGAATTACGGGGCAGGAACTTAACTCTTCTGTCACCGTCGCCGATATGAATAAAACCACATGTCAGTTTTTTGTTCAATAAAACTCTGCCTCCTTCAGTTTAAAATCTATTGGTTTACTGAGATGAACAAAATGGTTGAGAACTAAAAACTGAAGTTAAGACATGAAAGCAGTCTAATGAATATCCTTCTCTGGTGTAAAGCCATGTCTGTGTGAACAGCATCACTGTAGATAAAATCAGTTGTTGGCCAGACAGAGAAAAACTCCGCAGAGCTGAAATGCTGCAGGGATTTCCAACACCTCAGTCACCAAACATGATTTTTAATACGACACTTTTCAGAACAGCGAGTCAGTGAAGACACAACTAAATAAAAAGCTCTCGGGCGAACAGTCAGAGGAGTAAATCCAGTTTACTGGGGGATAAAACAGTCAGGGATGAAGAGGAAGCATTTAAAGAGATGTTTGTCCTAAAGCCTTTTAGATGGTGATTTAACAGACAGGCTGAGGTTTTAGCTCTCAGGATACTAGGATCTTCTGCCCATCAAACCTACGGAGAGAACATGAAGGACCAGACTGCTGAGCTCAGAAGGAAAGTCTGGAGTTTCCGATAGTGATAACAGCCAGGCACAACTTACTGGCTCTAGCTCGTGTGCAATATGGCCCAGATGAGTCCAAAAGACTTTAGAAAAAATAAATAGAAAAACAAATAAATAAATAAACTACTGTAAATCCTCTAATATTAGCCTGTATTTAATTAACTGCCGGGTATCATATTTTAGTCGCAGTCGGCGGAGGTGAATAATGGCCGTTTTTTTATTGTGGCTGGGTGGAATGTGGTAACAAGCAAGTAGGGGGGGTGGTTGTGTCATCCGTCTCACTTTTGATTTGCCAGTGATAGACCGCGAGGGTAACTTTAACCATGCGGAGACGAAGAGGAGGCGAAAATTTGATATCAAGTTCAAAGAGAACGTGCTGATTATGCTGCAGAACACTCTGGGGAGCAGTAGCAGGGGTTGTATGAACAAGTCACTAGTCGACTTCACCGCTCTATAGTGACTTTTGATGCCTGTCATTGACTACTCGCTGTCACATGATAATGACCGGCAAGATGCAGTCCACGCAAAAGACAGCAGCCTGCTGTCAGCAGGTGACAAGCTCCTGCGCATCGGGAGGCAACACGCTGTGCCAGAGCATCGGTACTGACACCCGCCGTAAAACGGACATTTAACCAAATTGTGACGTTTACCCTCTTGCAATCTAACCTTTCCCTCACCCCCATCCTAACCTTAACTAGCGTGCACATGCAAAGCTCTGATTGTTGACGCGCTCCAGACATCTGCGTCCTGAGCACGGCCACAGTAACATTATCAAATCAGGTGTCGCCATCTCAAAACTAATTTAACACGCGATCGTTCATGTCGGCTCATTTCCTTTTATGTTTTCTGTCTTTTATTCTTTTATTTGTGCCTGATGCGTTTCACTGCTGTGGATCGGGGCGCATCACCTGTTTTGTCCTTGGTGACGCACCTAACTGATGTGGCCGGCAAGCACTCCGCTGTTTTTGCGGTCGGTAGATCTTTTAGAACTGCAGTTCAAAGGTAACTCATAAGGTGAATATATATGAACCCAGGTAGCAGTTTTTCTTTAGGATTGAGAGGAGATGCAGGAAGATAATAAACAGGCAAGACAGAAAAATAGTCAAATAAAAACAAGTTCGTTTTTGTACCTGGTGGTTGCAACAAACAGACACCATTGAATTCCATGCTTTTGTTCTTTTTTAAACACAGAAACAGTTTTGTTTACCTGTTTTGTAGCTACAGTTTCGCCGACGGCTGCCGGCTTCTTCAGGCTGACGCTGATGGTGGCGCGTCACTTCCTTCTCCGTTTATCTGCGGGCAGCAGAGGACGTTGTCGCCCTCTACTGCCGACGTTGTCGCCCTCTACTGCCCGCTCACCCCTCTCCGACGATGCAGTCCCATGCGTGGTCCAGTGTGTAAACTCCGTCGTCCCTGTTCATGGTCCCACATCCACGTCTCCTTATCTCGATTGCTTCCTTGATCCATCTTTTGTATTTTTGTTGTTCAGTGGTTATGATCTGTGTGCTGTCCCAGTCCATTATATGGTTTTCTCTTATGCAGTGATCTGTTACGGCTGACTTCTTTATTGTGCTTTCTGCTTCTTCTTTTGCTGCTTTTGTGTGTTTTCGACTTGCCTCTTTCTCGCACTCCTTTCTGTGTTCTATTGTTCGTGTGTTGAGTTGGCGTCCGGTTTCTCCTATGTATGTTTTATTGCAGAGTTTGCATGGGATTTCATAAATGACTCCACATTTTTGTCCAGCTGATATTTTGTCTTTTGGGTGCACTAGTCTGTTTCTAACTGTTGTGTATGGCTTTGTTGGTGTGTTTATGTTGTGTTTTTTCATTGTTGCTCTTATTTTTTCCATTATGCCTCTGATGTATGGTAGGGTTATCACTGGTTTTGGTTCTTGTCTTTCTGGGTTTCTGGTTCTTTTTTGGGTTGTTCTTTGCTTTCTGTTTTTGTTTGTTGTTTTCCTTTGTTTATCGCCCATGTCGGGTATGCGCAGGTCTTTAAAGCGTGTTGTATGTGTTTGTCCTCTTGTTTACGGTCTCTCTCTTCTGTTATTGTTTGCTCGGTGTATGTTCTGATTACTGACATTTTGTGTATGGTAGGGTGTTCTGATGTCCATAATAAATATTGGTCTGTGTGCGTTGGTTTCCTGTATGTGTTTATGTTTAGGGTCCCGTCGGTCTGCCTTGTTATTTTCATGTCCATAAAAGCTATGCTGCCTTCTGTTTCTAACTCATAAGTGAATTTTATGTTGCCCGTGTCGTCAATGTTGTTTAAGTGTTGTGTTAGTGTTTCTGTTTGTCCTTTTGGTATGATTTCAAGTATGTCGTCTACGTAGCGTTTCCATAGTTTTATTTTGCAGTTTCGGGGGGCGGTGGCTATGGCCTTTTGTTCCAGGTCTTCCATGAAAAACTCACACAGGGTGGCTGATAACGGGTTACCCATAGCGAAGCCTTCCAGTTGTTTGTATATTGTGTTGTCATATGTGAAGTAAGTGGAGTTAGCTACCAGTCCTATCAGTTGTGCTATGTCATCTGCTGTGAGGGTTGTCCTTTTGCGTAAAGTCTTGTCCTGTCTGATTCTGTTAACTACTATGTCTATGGTTTTTTGGGTTGGTGTTTTTGTGAACAGAGATGTGACATCATGTGAGATGAGTATGTCGTTGTCTTCT
>SSNQ01034266.1:61667-75197 GCA_006942095.1 Nothobranchius kuhntae
TCATGGATAGCAGATTAGTTGAAACACACACATCATTTATGGCAGCATGAGATCAGGAGTCAAATCACCACACACAGACCTCTAGCTGAACCCTGAAGCCTGGTTTCACTAACATACAGATTTGAGATGTAATCCAGAACTGCTATTATATAATAAGACAGGTCTGGAGGAATCGAAAATCTTTATTCAACAGAATGGATCTCTGGCTGCCCCATCTGTTTCGCTTCAGCACCTTCATCAGAACCCAATTTCCTGGTTTCACGACCTGTGGCGAAAAAGCACAAGAACATTCTGGGAGATCACTGTTGATTTTGAATTGTTTTCAGCAACAATCATCTAATATTTAAGGTAATTCCATCCAGGCAGTGTAATACTGTGAGGAAATCATTATCAGCCACCCCTCCTCTTGAGGCATGAGGCAACTCAGGTCTCACCAGAAACAAAACATAAACAAAAGGGGCCCAATACCGGCAGGCATTGCGCCAACCTGATGTTAAAATTGGACCTCACATAACGTGAAAAAACACTTGTTGCAAGCTCTCGCATGTCAAAGATTAGCTCGAGCTCGCTTCGTGCGAGTGCAATCAGGCAGAAGATAAGGAGGAGTGGTCCAACTGAACAGGAAACAGCAGAAGAGGTGGTACCGAAGAAGGCCAACTGAAGAGACATCTCAGGAAATGAAAGTCCTCTGTGGAAAGTTCTGGACTTTGGGTGGACGGAGACCAGCTTAAAAATATGACATCATATGGGTTTGGCTGTCTTGTGTTGAACTAAGATATGAAACTGACGAATGAACACATTGTTTTGTTGTCTTGTGATAATAAGATGTATGTAACTGGCAAAAAAATTACATTGTTTAGGCTGTCTCATGACTGTTTGAGATAATGCTTGGCAGTTTTTTTAGAATGATATAAAGAGAGTCGACAGTGAAGAGACAGAGTAGAGGTAGAGAGTAGCAGGAGCGGAGACTTAGAGAATGTGTGACAGTGTTGACACAAGTCGACCAGTTATTCTCAGGGAGATTTTAGTAACAGCATCCTCCTAAGGGGATTGGTTAATCTTATATTTACCCTTTTTTGTATTTTTTAATTTTGAAATAATTTTTTTGGAAAAAGAATCCTCGTTCTCGATTCTTAAAGGTCTCTTTAAAAACTTTGAGTGGGAGCCCCGACCAGACCTCCAGGAGAGGTAAGCCACCTTGAATTGCTTGTTCCTGTGCTTCAGGACTTGTTTTCAGGTTGTGACGGATTAAGAAAAGATACCTTAGGTAATGGGAGCAAGTCTCCCCTCCCCCTTGGTAGCGGGACACCCTAATGATTATATATCATAACGGTTCGTTGTTTCAAACAGGCTCTGCTTTGCACGAAAAAAAGTCTTTGTTTAGCGTGGGAAGGAACCATTTTAAAAGGGAGGATTAATTAGATTAATTGATAAGCCCATGTTAGCCTGATCAACTAACAGGAATAATTTTCTAGTTACCACCGCCCACATTATTAAACAGTATTAAACAGTATTAAACTTCCGCCCTAGTATTTAAAACCACTAAATAACGGGAGTTAAAAGGGAAGTTTGTTATTACAGAAGAACAAGTACGACAATTTTCATTTCACCTTAAGCTAGAACATGAGCTCTAAATTAGGGAGTCCAAACCAGGGTCAGTACAATAAAACTCACCTGTGGCCTCAACCTCCCTGAAAACACAGCATATTCTAAGGGCATAGCTCGAGGTGCAGCAGTTTGTGTACAGGGAGAAGAGCAGAGGAGAAAGTACACAGCCCTGTGGAGATCCTGTGCTAATTGTCTGAATGGTGCCATACCAAAGACTTTAAAAATCTGACCCAGTGCCTCCCTGCTAGACACTCAGCTTTAAGGGGTTGGATTGGGTGGTTAAACCACCGCTCTCCCCCATGGGGATGGGTCAAATGCAGAGATGAATATCACCAGTGTGTAATGACTCTGGGACTTTTCAAACTTTGAACAAGAGAAGGAGGCAGCTGATCTGGACAACAATTACGTTTCTTGGGGTTATTAGGTAACGAATATTTAGTAAGCTTTTACTTACTTTTGGATTCTTAAATAAATTCAGTAAATATGGGAATATTTACCGAGTTATTAATTAATTAAGATACAATTAAGTATCTTCGGGGCACCATTCCCCTTTTAACCGGGGGAAAATTGAATCCAAACTCTTATCAGTCTGTCTGAAAGTTCGTGGAATCCTAGGAGCAGAGATTTTCACACCGACACAAGCAAGACACGGACACAAAATCTGAATTTTATAACATTTAATTAAACAAGGGATAATAATGTAAGACAATTTGATATAATTGGAGATGTGTGTGTATGTGTAATCAAATGTGTGTGAATGAATGCTTTGTTTTCCCGGAGCAGGTGCGTGCGTGTGTGTGTGTGTGAATGGAGCCCTCTGTTCTCACAGAGGTGTGTGTGTCCTTGGGACGTGTTGTAAGCTGTGACAAAACTCTCTCAGATGCAGACAAAGGAATTAGCTTGCATTTAGTGGCTTAAATTTACAGTGTGACTGAACTTAAACACTTCAAAAGTTAACAAAACAACAAAGGTCACTCGTAAATTATTTAATCTAAACAGAGTCGGCAGCCTGGCCACAGCTGACCGACAAACCCAGATTAAGTAAATAATAAACAAAAGATCTTACTTCACTGTAGATGTATGACGTATTTGATACGGAAGATAGAGAAAAAATGTGGGTATTTTGAAGCAATAGCGCAGTGTTATTGCTTGTTTTTGAACTATAAGAAACGGGAAAGATAAGAGAGGAGATAAAATAAAGTCAAACTCTTGCGTGAGCGAACAAAAGGCGTCCCTTTGTTCTTTCGCGTTGCAGGTCAGATGATTTCTCCGTTGTTTCTCCGCACGAGTGTTTCTCCAACTGGCTGGACACAAAGAGAGCAAAGTTTCGCTTTGTGCTGAGTTTATAACTTACGGCGTCTCCGTGAGCTTGATGGAGCTCCGCTCGTTTCCAGCCAGGTTCTGATGGTTTCGGAGTTGCTTTTCCAGCGGCTCGGTGTTCGCACTCTTCAGCCCCCAGGCCTCGTGCACACGGTATTCGGGCCGTAGTCAGCGATCGTGTCCTTACAGCCAGTGATACCGGGCAAAAGAACCCTAAGTTTCATTTTTAGCTGAAATTTATAACTTTCAGCTGGTTGTTGTTTTTGTTCGTGCTCCGCCTTGGCGGTGATGTCATTACATTGCTTCCGTGTGCCAAGCATCATGGGAAATGAAGTATCTCTGGCGCTGATGATGGAATATGCTCTTTCAGAGCAATTTTTAGCACAGTCTTTGGGAGGAAATCACTGCACAGTAATTTCCTTATGAGGGCAGACCCTCAACACGTTGCACACTGCAGGCAATGGAGAAGATGTGTGCGGCCTCTCCATTGCTGCGCTGAAGCAGTAATATAAATCAGGCTTTACTGTGCCGCTTTGTATGTTTTTGCCATGTCCAGTTCTCCATTTTCCACTCAGACCAAAATCATGCGTGCTAGGTTAGTTAGTGACCTTATAATTAGTAACATGTGAAGAAGTACATATGTCTAGTCTGTGTCCCTGTGATGGACAGGAAACCTGTCCAGGTGTAATCCAATTGATTCAGGAAACTGATGCCAGTTTCTGCACAGGAACCAGTAGATAAAGACAAGTTCTTGAATAGTTTGAAGGTTCTCAATTTTCTTAAGTCACAAGGGCTTACCTTGTGTTTTATGATTGGTCAGCATTTGATAAGAGTTTAATGTAAGAAGTCACTGCTTACCTTAAAAATAGGGTTTTCTTTTATTCCTCTCATCATTGACATCTGACCTTAGAGTGAACTTGCTGGGATATCCACTTTTGAGAAGATTGACAGCCGTCTGAAAGGTTTTTCCACTTGAAAATGTTTTTACTGGCCTCAACTTACACAAACCTAAAAGTCTTCAAAACTTTTCAAATATTCATTTCTTAGCTTTGTCTGTCTACACACACTGTCCTCATGTATTTTTGAGTCCTCTTGATTTTCCTTATGGTCCGGCTCTTTATCCCCCCAGAGTTTGCAGATAAGCAAACACAAATCATTTGATGTTCCATCGATAGCCACTGAAGTTTGAGTAGCTGGATGATATTAAAAACTTCTGGATGGGCTCTGTTCATGAGGAAAAGAAGAAGTCCTTATAGGAACTCCTGCAGGAATCCATCCAGCAGCACAATAAAGCAAAGCAGCAGCTGAGTGCCACTGTGGTTTATAGCTTGCATGAGTGCTGGTGTGGTTTATGCTTAAGATTGGCTTGCATGATCAAATCCAACTGTGTCACTCCGTGGCTTCACTGCTCCGGCTTCCCTCTCCTTCCTTCTCCCTCCAGACCCAAATAGGTCACTGAAGAGAGTTTCAAAGCGAGAGCTCAACCAAAATATTTGAAAGTGTTTCCTCTGAAAGGAAAGAGTGTGGATGCATCAGGGAAT
The DNA here is from genome assembly GCA_006942095.1 of Nothobranchius kuhntae. NCBI lineage: Eukaryota > Metazoa > Chordata > Actinopteri > Cyprinodontiformes > Nothobranchiidae > Nothobranchius > Nothobranchius kuhntae. Next base: position 66,137 of record SSNQ01034266.1, read on the forward strand.
AGTTGGGCGGGTAGATTTATTCTAGCTTTTTGTCATGGTTGCAATCCTTCATATTTTTTCTAAGCGGGGCCCATTGGGAGTGTTGCCGATGACGCTGGACAGAGCTACTCACACAATAAAAGATAAGTCTTAACTTTTCATCCATTCTGGCCTTGCTCTCCGGAGGGTTAAGATGACCATCGATCGGCTGTGCTGATAAACACAAAGAGCTGCTGGTGGAGGTGCTCACAAAGCAGTCCAGCTCTGCCTGTCAATTATCCAGAGCCTTTACTAAAGCTCCTGTCTGCAGCTTTCGCCACATCACATGCCATGCTTTACATCAGTGCGCCTGGCAGGAATACGGTCACCAGAGGGCTATGAAGGACATTCACAGACATCACCATTTTTTCTTCCTTTGAGGGATGGCTCTAGCTTTTTCTGCATAAAAGCTGTAGAAGTGGTTTTTTTTTCCACAGACTGGTTTAGAAGTTTGCCCCTCTTGTTTTCCTCCACCCACTCCTCTCCAGGGAATTTTTTCTCCCATGTCCTCCAGACCCACCAGCTCTCCCCATTCTCCTCCTCCTCCCCTCACTTCCCCTAACCCTTTTACAGAGATCACTTGCTTGCAAATAGGCACCCTGTTTGGGTGTTTCTGAACTTGGAGGACTCCCTGGTGGATCCCCCCCAATTAGCCCCAGCTCCCGGCCTCCGAGAAGTGGAGCAAGGCTGGCGAAGCAGAGAGCTCTGTAACATCCCCAGAGTTCCCCTTTGATGGGTGACCGCCAAGGATGGGTCGAGGAGAGGAGCTAGAGAGGAAGAGGGGGACATAGGGTGAGGATAATAGATGACCCTTTTGTCTGTTCTACTGTTGAGGATTTTGAATCAATTACAGCTCCTGTCACCCTGCCAGAGGCCTGCAGCTACAGCCTGGAGTGAGATGACAAGCAGTATGTGGAAAATTCTCCAAAGGTTGCATCAGGATTCTGAAAACCAGGTTCTAAATGAGTTTGGATCCTTTCACCAGGAGTTTGGGTTGATTAAGACAGATTTCCCTCTGCTGAGACATATAGATGGTATTTTCTGACCATCTGTGTTTCAGATCTTTATAGTGGAGCTTTTGAGGATACCTCTTTTTATTGTATGCTATATTCTGCACCTAATTACAAGTATTTCTAAATGCTAATTTTGAGGTGATGAGATAGGTTTCCAGCTCAGACACGGGTTACATTCTACTGAACGCAGGACAGAACCATCAAGTTACTGAGCTGATGGTTTGGTTCTATCATGAAATTTAGTTTCCGTGAGTCAGGATATGTAAAGTTTTGAAGGACATGCCAAAGGCAGGTGAACCCAAATCTCTAAAACTGGTTAATAGAGACAAAAAAAATACCAAACAAGGCACGCCAAACTGACAGGGCAACAGGATGATCTGACAATGACCAGAAAAAGAAAAAAAAAAAGGGGGGGGATTTAAACAATGAGAAGGTGATTACTGACAGAGAACAGGTGAACTGATTAGCTGATCCAGGGCAGGTGTGCAAAGTGAAAAACAGAACTCGAAGCCAAACTGAATGATATATAAACTGCTTTGGAAGATGTTGGGAAACATATTTTGAATAAAATCAGGCATAAATGGAAAGAAAACTGGAATGGTATTAATACACTGTTTCAAAAACCGCAATGAGACATCTCAAAAAGGTTATTTTTTTTTTCCTAGATTTTATTTTGTTGATTTTTTTTATTTTCAGAAGATGCAAAAAAAATCGAAATAAAGTGTGAACAAGTCTGAGCATTCTGAGAAAAATGTACTTTGCAGTTGATGTCACCACCCAAGTGCTGCTGGGAACTAATGTTAGACAAGACAGAGCAGTTGTACAAGACATTCAGGTTGTCACCTTTGTTGCCACTGCCTCCTGGGAAAACTCATTTTGGTCGTATCTCGGTCACAACCCAAAGCTCGTGACCATAGGTAAGGGTAGGAACGTAGATCGATCAGTAAATACAGAGCTTCACTTTCTGACTCAGCTCTCTCTTCACCATGACAGATTGGTATAATTCCCGCAACAATGCCGATGCTGCACAAATTCGCATACTGATCTTGCGCTCCTTCTTTTCCTCACTCGTGAACAACACCCCAAGATACTTAAACTCCTCCACTTGGGACAGGACCTCATCCCTGACCCGGAGAAGGTATTCTACCCTTTTTCGACTCAAGACCATGGTCTCGGATTTGGAAAAGCTGTATCTCATTCCAGCTGCTTCACACCCGGCTACGAACCACTTCAACAACAGCTGGAGATCACTGTACGATGAAGCCAGCAGGACCACATCATCTGCAAAAAGCAGAGATGCGATCCTCAGGCCACCAAATATGATCCCCTCAACACCTTGGCTGTGCCTAGAAATCCTGTCCATAAAAGTTATGAACAGAATTTGTGACAAAGGGCAGCCTTGGCAGAGTCCAACTTTCACTGGGAATGAGCCCGACTTACTGCAGGCAATAATAATATTAATGCATTTTATTTATAAATGCCTTTCAGGCCCTCAAGGTTGCTGAACAACAGAATTAAAAGCAGTACACAAATTGTACAAGCAGAATTAAACAGTCAATAAAAATTAACATAATACTAGCATAATAGAACAATGCTGAAATAATAGACTTTAGCACAGACAATCTCATCACTTAGAGTACACCATTCACCTGCCAAAATAAGTGGGTTTTGAGAAGAGATTTAACCCTCTCAGGCTCAAAATAAGTTTTGATAAAAGCACGAAAAACTAAGTCCTTCAGGGGTACTTCTGAGTTTTAAAAAAATGCTCATGAAATACGTATGTGGAGTAACCAGGTCGGTAGGTTTTAACTGTTGCAAATCTGCAATGTCCACCTCCAGAGGCTTAATGTGTTGTACAGAGGTGGTTAAGCAAATTGAGGATGGGAGTTTATTTCAAAGCTGAGGAGCTTGTGAGCTGAAGGACCGAAGACCCATAGATGACAAGTGAACTTGTGGCATAGTCAGTGAGTTGCTGGTAGATGAACGGAGAGTATGCGATGGGTTATAAAATAGAATAATGTTTGTTAGGTAAAGGGGCGTGAGATTATTTAGAGCTTTAAATGTCAATAAGATAATTTTAAATTGAATACGAGAAGCAATGGCAGCCAGTGCAACTCAGCGAGAACCGCTGTAATATGTTGTGAAAGCGGAGTCGTGGTGATGACGCAAGCTGCAGAGTTTTGTACATGCTGTAGTTTCTGCAGGAGTTTCTGTGAGATACCAGAAAGCAAAGAGTTGCAGTTGTCAAGACGGGATGTGACTAATGCATCAACTAAAATTTGGGCACCGTTCTGAGTAAGAGATGGTCATAGCCGATTGATAATGTGTAGTTGAAAGTAGGCTAAACAAACCACATTATTGCCGTGAGCAGAGAAAGACGAATTTGTATCCAAAATGACACCCATACTTTTAACCTGTGATGAAGGAAATAGGATGTTATTGTCGAATGGAAAAAAGGGAGAAACAGCATTGTGGACCAAGCTCTGACACCGGTCATACAGGGACCTAACAGCCCACATCAGAGGGACTGGTACCTCATACCCATGGAGTACCCCCTACAGGGCCCCCTGAGGGACGCAGTGGAATGACTTCTCAAAATCCCCCTAAGGGATCTCCTAAAAATATAGAGCTGGTCCAGTGTTCCACGGCCAGGATGAAAACCACATTGCTCCTCCTGAATCCGCGGTTTGACAATCCGATGGACCCTCCTCTTCAGAACCCCTGAATTGACCTTACCAGGGAAGCTCAGGAGTGGGATCTCCCTGTAGTTGGAACACACCCTGTGGCCCCCCTTTTTCTAAAGGGGGACCACCACTCTAGTCTGTTAGTCCAATGAAAATGCCCCTGATGTCCACGCGATATTGCAGAGCCGCGTCAGCCAACACAGCCCTACGACATCCAGAGCGTTAAGAAACTCCGGTTGGATCTCATCCACCCCCGGAGCCTTGAGTGTGATATTCATAATTTTGTACCTGTGCTTGAAAATATTTCTAAATTTAAGAAAACTTAAAGAGCATGCATAGGAACAGCATCTAGTGGTAGAATGGGGGAACCGCAACACTGAAGGTCTCCGTCGTCCACACGTTTCTCGTCCACAGATGATTTTACCCAACAAATAATTGTTTCAATGGAGAAACAGCTGTGTCACATAATTGGTGCTAAAACACCTAACAGAAATCTAGCATCGCAAAATGTATGTCGTGTTTTTTGAAATCACAATTGTTACTCTTCCCATTTTTTATGATATTCTATTCATTTTCAATTAATTATTATTATAGTTTATTTGATTTGATTACATTTTTCCCTTTGTTATAAACACCTTTTGATTTAGCTTCAGATGCACTAGTAGAATGTTTCTATATTATTATTAAGGATTTGTCAGAGTGTGCTCTCTGGAGTAAATGCGTTTCTGTGAGCTAAATGTAGCGTTATGAAAATGCTATTTTCTGCCCTTAACAGCTGCCCTTTGAAACAGTGACAGTGTGCATAAATTGCCACGGTCGTGTGCTTGCTTCTGATGTTTACATTCTAGCAAAGAAGACAGAAGAAGGACGAAGAACGCTTTTCATTAGTTAATCAAAGAACTTTATTTTTAATAAAGCTAATCAAAACAAATGTTGGTCAATAATAATCAGGTGACCGATCTGTGAAATCACAATGTATGATTTATGTGTTTAATGAATCACAGGACTAACTGAGCTAGACATCCTGACTCACATAAGGTAAACACTTGACACATTGCTCCCTCATCCAATCAGAACTTCCTTTCTGTTGCTGGCAGAGTTCTGAGGTGTTTACTTAATCTGTCCACTCTGATTTGCTAAGAATTATAAACAACTGGGTTTAATAAAACAGAACAACGCCATTTTAAGTTAGTTCCAACAAAGCATTCAACGTAGTTCAACTTGGTTCGACGCAGTTCCAACCAAGGACTCGACCAGCTCTCAAATCCATCTGATGTCCATCATCGCTAAGTGAAGTGCAGACTGGCCAGCTGTATTTTTACTTTTAAGCTGAGAACTGTCAAGCTGGAAAATTTTGTCGTTTTATCAACAAGACGACGGTTCCTTCAGAATAAAAGCTGAACTCTCTACGTGATGCTGACACCTGCCGTTGCTACCGGGAGTCTATCCGTAGACTGGTTTGTCGTGCTGCAGATGCTGTGCTATCAGTTCCAGCACCAAAGGAGGGTCCGAGGACCTGGCATTTCGGATCTAACATGGGAGTCTCCGAAGGTACGTAGTTCGGCATAGATGGCGTTTCATGTCTCTTCCTCCTGAAGTCCCTCGGTTAGTTAGTCAAAACAACATCTTGCCCTCAGACTCGCCTCGCACCAGATGGATATTCTGAACTGACACCCACACACCAACACTTCAGCATCCAAATCCATATTCATCCATCATTAGAGAGTTAGTCCTGGTGATTGTTTCGAATAATTATAAAAATAAATATTCTTAAACGTCCCATATTTCTCTTTTCTTGTCTCTAAGTCAATACAAAGTGTTTGAATAAAATTCCCTGTGGTAAAAACAACCTCTTCTGATTCTAAGGTAAGATTAATCTCTGGACCTTAATAAAGTGTAAGAATATACCAACTATATTCCGCTACATAAAACTAACTCCAACTACAACGACTCCTTAAATGTAAAATGTAAATGACAACCCACTATGATTTATCATATTACAGTTTTTATTTATTCCTGATGGGAACCTCTCCTCTGTCCCGACCACGTTCATAACCTTTGCAATTTGTTTGATTATTTTGCACTTCTGCAACCAGTGTCTCAATCCCGCAATAAAGTTTGCGTTCTTTTTTTCAGGATGGAATGCAGGGAATCCCCTCATGGTCTGAGGACGTAGCGTGACCGAATATGGTTAATTGATGGCGTTTCTGTATGTAAATGACTGAGAACGGTCACAAGCACCTGGGTATGCACAGGTGGGATTTGTTATCAGACGAGGGCGGAGGAACATGCGTTCGAGAGGCCATCGCATGTTTCATAAATCAGGATTTTGACTGTTTGTACGAACATTCTAAATTTTGTTCATAGGAAGGAATTTAGTAATTTTTCTACAAACTGATGAAAAAGGCCCCGGGTCTCACATTTGTTGCCCATGTGAGCGTTAGAGTCCCCCAGCAGAATGTGGGAGTCACTGGAAAGAGCACTCTCCAGCACCCCTTCCAAGGTTTCCAAAATGGCTGGGTAGTCAGAACTCGGGGCTTCAGACTGGGCTGACGGTTTACTTTCCACTATGCCAATGACCCTAAGCACACAGCTAAAATAATGAAGGAGGGGCTTCACTGCAACTCTGTGGCTGTTCTTGAACGGCCCATTCAAGAGCCCTGACTTAAACTCAATTGAGCATTTCTTGAGAGACCTAAAAATGGCCGTCCACCAACATTCACCATCCAACCTGACAGAACTGGAGAGGATCTGCAAGGAGGAATGACAGAGGATCCCCAAATCCAGGTGTAAGAAACTTATAGCATCTTTACCGAAAAGACTCGAGGCTGAATACAGTAGCTCAAAAAGGTGCTTCTACTAAAAGCTGAGCAAAGGGTCTCAATACTTAGAACCATGTGATATTTCAGGCTTTCTTTTTTAATAAATCTGCATGCATTTCTAAAATTATGTGTTTTTCCATCAATATGAGGTGCTGTGTGTACATTAATGAGGAAAAAAAGAAATTCAATTGAGTTTGGCAATTGGCTGCAATATAACAAATAGTGAAAAATTGACCAGGGGTCTGAATACTTTCTGTACCCTCTTTAATTCGACATCTTAGAATTGAGGTTTCTGGATCCTGATTAATGTGTGTTCCCAAAGTAGCAGCTACACATTTTATCAGGGAAGTTTGTCCACGTAAACCTGATCCATGAAAAATTAACCCTTTGATGCATGAATTATGAAATCTTCAACCATGATTTTTTTTAACAATTTTTTTCATTCGTCTTTAGGTGTGAATGAAACAATTTTCTACAAATATTTCTTGTAAAATTTTATAAATTACAAATAATTTATTACATGTCCACTTCAGTGGGCAGCATGCATTCTGAGCATGAAATATGTTGGCTTGGCTTACTGAAGTCCAAATGGAGGGGCTCAAATGCAATAAAGTCTTCAACAGCTGTGCTTAATAGCAAAAACATAATAACAAAAAAACATAAAAATAACAATTTTGAGTACCTGTCCACTGTAGTGACCATTATGCATCAAAGGGTTAAAATCAAATATGGTCCTTATGCTTGTTTTTCCATTTCATCATTTTAATCTGACTCAAAAATTGACAGTTTTGAAAACAATATATATTTTTTTGTAAAACACAATTAACAAAAACAACCAGTCTTTCTTTACTTCTGATTTTTAGTTGAAAATGAAAATAATGAATGATTCACTGATGAATTTGCATACATGTTGCAGGTGTTTTCTTTCTTTCTTTCTTTCTTTCTTTTGAAATTGCTAAGTTTTATACCTACCAAATTAATGTGATTACAACTCCAAACTTGCACATGTTTGGCTGGGTCAAAGCTGGGTTGCTGAGAACTTTCACCCACAGATTAAGACCTGAATGCCAGCAAGTCTGGGAGAAACCATAACAACTGAACACCTGCAGTGCCAGAAGATGTGTTCTCATGGAAAAGCTAGTCATAACATAACAAAGTCTTAAACTTCCTTTCCTTTATTTTAAGTTGTTAAATGATCAGTATTATCACTTTGCTCATTATAAATGTGTTTTAATCAAATGAACGATTACTATGCTTTGGGTAATCATAATAACTAATGAATCAATGCTTAATTAAATAATGTTTTGAGGATGTTTGGTAACGACCTTCACACACTCAAACACTCACTCAAACACTCACACACACACAAACTCTCACAGTAAACTCCAAAACACATTTGCTCTGACGCACACGTTTGCTTTGAGAAGAGAAAGGCTTTTGGTAAGGTTTCAGTTCTTGATTCAGTTCGTGTTTGACAACCAAAGAGGGAGGACTTGTGAGCAACACCAACGGGGAACGGGGCTGCAGCTCCTTCCCCCCCCCCTCTCACGCTATTCCTGCCAAGCCAGACAGGAATAGCTGAATTGCAACCGCTAACGCAGACTCGTCCAGAGTCTTTGATTTTCTGAGTAAATTAAACTTAAGAAAGCGCATCTGCAAACGCTTCATCATCACGTGTACCGAGGGCATCTCTGGACTGCATCGGCGGGCACCTTCGTCTTCTCTGCCAGCCAAGGTGCCCTGGATGATACATCGTCCTTTGACGTTCCAGATCTGAATGAGGGTCCTCGTACGGTGAGGCAGAACACAATAGATAGCGTTTGATGCATCTTTTCCAACAAAACCTAAGTTTATTCAAACCATCACTTTTCACTCAGACACCTGTTTCTTCCTGAAGCAGATGTACTTTCTACTTTAAGCTGAGAACTGTCAAGCTGGAGATTTCCGTTGTTTGAACAACAAGATGATGTTCCTTCAAAATAAGAGTGAACTTGCTGACGCCTGCCGACTGCTACCGGAGTCGACCCTCAGACGGGCTTTGTAGTGCTGCGACCGCTGTTCCACCAGCTCCAGTACATCCGAGGGTCCGAGGACCTGGCATTTCCTGATCTACACGGGAGGCTCCACAGGATACGTGGTTACGGCAAAATGGCGGCTCATGTCATCAGCTTCTGAAGCCTCGTGGTAGCCTAATCATAACAACCAGATTCGCTGCGTCAGCCTAGAGATTCTGAACAACACACACACACTCAGACCTCAGAGCGTGAGGATATAAAGCTGCTGTTGCTTCAATTATGGCTTCCATGGGGAATACTTTATAACCTGCTGACTTGTGTTCTTCCTGAGGAGTGTGCGAGACTGTTCTTCAGCGTGGGGTTCGTACCTCACCACGGTTGGCTGTTCCAGTGGGATCGCATCCTGTCGGTTGTCCAGGTTCTTCATAACTTGGGTTTGTTCAACGATCAAGTGGTCTCTTGCAGGACCACATTGACCTTGAAAAAGGGGGGGGGGGGGGGGGGGGGGG
>SSNQ01034266.1:92323-111833 GCA_006942095.1 Nothobranchius kuhntae
CAAATTTGGNGATAGATAGATAGATAGATAGATAGATAGATAGATAGATAGATAGATAGATGATAGATAGATAGATAGATAGATAGATAGATAGATAGATAGATAGATAGATAGATAGATAGATAGATAGATAGATAGATAGATAGATAGATAGATAGATAGATAAAATGTTTTGATGAACAATTAGAACTAAAGGAAGCGATCTGAACAGTTTTTAAAAAAACTATATATTTTTTTATTTTATTTTTTACGTTTTCTTGAGTATCAAGATGACAGCTCTTTTTTTATTCATCAAAATGACATTGCTTTTTTTTTGTTGATCAAGATGACATTGCTTGTAGTTTTTCAGTGTGTGGTACCTTTCATTGCAAGGTATGGCACACAAACCCACTCCACACTGACTGCACCGAAACTTTGTCTGGCGACAGCGTTTTGGGCTGGTGCAATCTGAGCACACAGCGCAGTCTGGACGATCGTCTGCATTGCGGAGCCATTGTCGTTCAGTGAGCCTCTGTTGCACTTCTCCCAGCTGCATTGAAGGTCTTCCTCCTTTTTTGTTTGCCTTCAAGAAAGGAAGGACCTTCAGGAATTTGTGTGGACCAGGAACACCCCTGGTGTAAAGAATGTGGGCAATCACCACACAAATGCTAAGAAGAGCATTGAAAATGTGGTTGTACCATTTTCTTGAGCGGTGTGGAAAGAGGTACATTTTCATTCGCTGATCAGCCCTGTCTACTCCTCCCATAAATGAGTTGTAGCTGTCAGCACACACTGGTTTCTCTATTTCTAGAAACCGAGTCACATTTTCCCTTGTGCGGATGTGTTTTTTTGTGCATGTGTTGCCATGAATGGTGGACAGCAGAGTGAGATGCTTCGTGTCATGCCATGCACATGCCAGCAGCTTATAATTTCGCATTAACACGGGAACATCTCCCCTTCTCAATGGCAACTGGGCTAGTTTCAGGCCGCTTGGCATCCCTCTCCTGTTGCAGTTTACATTGCTACACATACCAATTTCGTTAGCTGCCAGCTCACGAGCTATGGCTGGTGAAGTTTAATAGCTGTCCATATACACCTCATCCCTTTGCCTGTATATGGGGCCAGCAGCTGATGAACAATGTAATGTGTGGCACCTACATTTTCATCATCATTTTCACTTTGTCCAGTGTAGAGGGACCACTGCAAAATGTAACCCGAGCTGGCCTCACTCAGAACAAATGTTTTGAAGCCATATTTGTCTATTTTTTGGGGATGTACAACCTCAAGGTAGACCTTCCCTTGAATGCGATGGCCATTTCATCCAAGGACAGTTCTTTCTGCGGACCATAGATGGATGAATAGCGTGGAATTATCATCTCAATAATGGGGTGCACCTTGAACAGGTCATGACCTGGCTGATCTCTTTCAACACGCTCATCATTGTTTACAAAGTGGAGAAAAGAATGATCTCAAATCTGTTTCTTGACATCTCTTTGCTGAAGCCAGGTGTGCATGTAGGCCAAAAGCCAGCCCAATAATCCTCAATCTCAGGCTTTTCCACAAGCCCCATGCAGAACTGAATGGCAATGAACGCTTTCATTTCTGGGACAGTTACATCGTACCAGTCATTATATCTGGAGCTAGATTTCAGTTCCTCCCTCTCTAAATATTGGTGAGCATATCGGTTACTTTCAGTTGTGATGAGGGTCCAGAATTCCTCATCCAAAAAAACTGACAGAAAATCATTGTGTTCTGAATTTGACAGATCCCTGTCTCCACATTATCCAACTGGCTCATCAAAATGCCTGATCCACTTGAATACTGTTCCTCTTCTCCCAAACTAACCCAGCCATCATCATTATTATTGTCACTGAGGCTGTGTTGGGCCACCCCCCTGCTAGCAGTGATTTTTTTCCCGCAGTTCCTCCCCCTCCTGCTGCAATTCCCGCGGTTTACACCCCCGGGGCTGAATCGATCACCAGCGGAGTTTTCACCGGCCCGATCACCGCCACCACATCCTGTACGAGCTGCTCGAGCCCCCCCCCCCGCCCGACCCCGGACACGGTGACGCGGAACATCGGACAAGGTAAGAGCTGGATGGGCTGCTTGTGCAACTGCGTTGTCGCTGACAGACTCCCTGTTGCTCCGCGCTGAAGCCACACTTTCCGTCTCGCTAGAAGACCACAGATCATCCTCAGAAAGGAAATATTCTTCCTCCGAATCCGAATCTGACAGTACTAGATGAAGAGCTTCGTCAGCACTGTACATTCCTCTCTGCATTGTTTTTTCCCTCTACCACTTGCTCGCTCTCACTCGATCTGGCTGCTCTGACAACCCCTGCGATTCTGCGACTGGTGGGTGGGATTCAAGCTCTAAATACTCCAAAAGTTTGAATAGTAACACACCCACAAATGCTGATTGGATTGAAGTTACAGGTGTCTGCCACCCCGCTGTGTAACGTATTAACTGCATTAGGGCTCATTTCTGCTCCTGTGGCTTATTATATCCAACATTGCTGCTTGTAGCAATTCTGCAACTTTGGCGCTTAAAAGGTTAACAAGCCTCCTCGGAAGTCAGTCAAACTTACCCGCTCAAATCCTTGTTTGGTTGTAATGCCTTGTTGAATGCGCTTTATAAATAAAATTGGAATTGGAATCGGAAATCCCACCTACCTCTGTGACGGAGTAGGAGGAACCATAGAAACACGTGTTTATATACATGTCTAAGGGAGGAACGCTTACCAACCCTGTGCGCCCTCACGGACACCGCAGGAAGACATTGCTCTTGACCCCCCCCCCCCCCCCCCCCCCCCCCCGGCTTCACTGCGTTCAAAAGAGCCAGTCTTTTGAACGGCTCTTTGAGGTAAACGACCAACTAATGAACAGCTCCCATGAAAGAGCCATAAATCCCATCACTACTTCAAACAGAACTCTGGGAACTCTGCTATTCAATGACCCCAGCCCCTGAGAATTCTAACCAAGCCAATAAGCACTGAGCAGCGTACGCCACACACTCACTGCAACGCTCATTTTCTCATAAACAACAAAGACTGAAGCAGAGTTTGCTGAGGCTCTTTTCTCTGTTCTAAATGACTTGAACATGTCTTTAAAACCACAACAAGAAGAAGCTCTAAAAGCCTTTCTTCTAAAAAAAAAGATGTTTGCGCCGTCGCCAGACGCCATTTTTCTCTACAGCTAAAAAACTACAGCGTTGCGCGGTATTGCCCTGCCCCTCATGTGCCTCTCTGCCTGTGAGTAACCAGACTAGTTCTCTGTGTAGAATTAAACAGAGCACAAGTCTGGCAGGCCAGGCTAGGATTCTGGACAAGTCCTCTGCAATTCTGACCCAAATAATATTTAGGGGATGGGTTCTGCAGTTTCCTTTTGCAGTCTTGACCCATAACGCAAGGAGCAGAGTGTGGAACCCATTACTAACAGAAAACTTTAGAGACTAAAATGACCAAAGTTGTGATGAGGATGACCCAGCCTGCTCTTAACACCTACAGACATGTTTGAAGTTAGTTTGGAATGTCTGAGTTCTGGAGATGGAAATATGGGAAAAAAAGGGACTCAGATTTAGCTGAAACACTTTTTGCTGATATTGTTTTCAAGTCAAACTGCATTAATGTGAATTTTTAAAAACTCTTTTAAGTAAAGTTGTGCTGTTTTGGAGAGACCTCTCTGCTGCTGGGGATTGCACCCTGTAGAGGTAACAGGGTCTCACTGGGTTATTTAAATGATTAGCTACCTTCTTCTTTTTAGGTGAAGCCAAGTTGCTGCTTCCAGAACAACCATACCATCCAGCAGATAAATTCCAACATTTAACCTGACTTATTTGCTGCTTCTCCCACTGAAGCAGCAGAAGCTCCCTTCTTCCTTTTCATCACATTAACAGCAGTGCCCTCGCTATTTTCCTGAAGTTTCAAAAGCTAAGCTGCAGTTTAGGTGAGAGGAGAACTACGTGAGGTGAAAATGGTTTTTTGACATAAACACAGCTTTTATCATCTGACAAAGAGCCACGGTGAGACAGTGAGTGAGGACTAGATCCATCAAAGAATTTCCTCTCGCTAACCTCTTTTTCTGCATTTTAGTCGATTTGCGAGCAGACAGTCATCTCCCTGATCAGTCTCCAGCTCTGACTGACTAATGGCTGCTTTCAGGGACAGTTTAAATCACAAGTTCCATTTCCAGCTCGTGATAAAGATGTTGTTCACGCTGCTCTGAATCAACTCATTGCTTTAGGACGAAACCTGATACTGTCAGTTGGATTTATTGCTCATAGTTGCTCCACCTGGTCATCTGGTTTGGCTTTTTTACATCAAAACTTCTAAAGACTCAGATCTATTTTATATTTTAATGGATAATGTTACAGGCCATTGTAGGGTCTGTATTTGTGGAGGGAACAACAAGAATGAATCATGAGATGTCTGTCAGCATACATTTACAAAATAGTATTTTACATTTACATTGTTTCGCCTTTGCAGTTCTCATTTCTTCCTAAACCTTCCAACTATTCCAATTTTAACATCTCAATTAATTCCCTGTAAACAGTCAATGTCTCATGGACGTGCAGATCATGTCTGTATTGAGTCTGTCGGACCAGACCACGTCTGTAGGACGTCCAAACTAGGTCTTTGCACAGTGGGTTATTTTAGGAAAATAAAATGTATCTCCTGATTATTTACTTTCAGTTTTAGGCTAGAGTAAGTCCCTTCAACTCTGTTCTTTTGCAGCTCTGAACACAAAACATACATGAAGCACATCAAATGCTGTTTTACCTGCTAATTCAACAGTTAAACAAGACTCCAGAACCACATAATAATCATCCATTCACAGCAACTATGTTAATAGGCAATTTCTATAAAGATACATCTGAACAACACACAGAACCTTGTCAACATGTTATACTTTTAATGTAAAATTATTGAAGTAACACTAATCCTGGAGCCACGTTGTAACTAAATTAAATTCATGGAGGTCCGCCATCCTTACCCGATACGCACTGTAACATGAGGAAATATGGGATTTCTGTGCCAAAGGTTGGACTTGGCCCGGCTGGGTCAAAGCTGGGTCGCTGAGAACTTTCACCCACAGAGTGAGACCTTTGCCTACATGAACTCTGCAAGAGTCTGCTGCAAACCATAACATCTGCCACCTGCAGGGCCAGAAGATGGTGTTCTCATGGAAAAGCTAGTCATAACATAAGAAAGTCTTAAACTTCCTTTCCTTTATTTTAATTGTTAAATAATCATTATTATCACTTTGCTCATTATAAATGTGTTTTAATCAAATGAATGATTATTATGCTTTGGGTAATCATAATAACTAATGAATCAATGCTTAATTAAATAATGTTTGAAGATGTTATAATGACCTTCACACACACACACACACACACTCTCACAGTAAACTCCAAAACACATTTGCTCTGATGCACAAGTTTTGCTTTGAGAAGAGAAAAGCTTTTGGTAAGTTTTCAGTTCATGATTCAGTTCGTGTTGGTCAACGAGAGAGAGAGGACTTGTGAACAACCGCTAACGGGGGAACGGAGCCCACCGGCTCCTTTCTCCCACCCCCACCCCTCTCACGCTATTCCTGCCAAGCCAGACAGGAATAGCTGAATTGCAACCGCTAACGCAGACTCATCCAGAGGCTTTGATTTTCTGAGTAAATTAAACTTAAGAAAGCGCATCTGCAAATGCTTCATCATCACGTGTACCGGGGGGCATCTCTGGACCGGAGCGTCGGACACCTTCGTCTTCTCTGCCAGCCAAGGTGCCCTGGATGAAACATCGTCCTTTGACGTCCCGGATCTAAAAGAGGGTCCGAATACGGTGAGGCAGTCCACGACAGATAGCATTTGATGCATCTTTTCCAACAAAACCTAAGTTTATTCAAACCATCACTTTTCACTCAGACACCTGTTTCTTCCAGAAGCAAAATCAGATGCACACACACATTCATCTCACCTCATTTTCAATTTTCACACATTCAACTCAAGGTCTATTTGAGCAAGTTTACAATATCAACTGTTAAAGATTGTTCAACAAAGTTGCCAATGTTGATTGTTGTTTCTTATGCTTGTCATTTCAAAATCATTAGTTTAATTTGAAGAATTAAATCTTTTAACTTTCAAACTTGTCTCTTCATTGAACTAAAACACAGACCCACGGATATTATCGACAGTTTATCGATGAAAACAACCTTTGAGTCTTCTTAATTCTATAAATTTGGTTATTAATTTATTAAAATTAATATCTCAAATTAATATGTAGAATGGTTCCTCTTTCATACACTACAGCACTAATAGTAAATGTACCTTAATTACGCAGCACACATTTAATGTCTTTTTACGACCTCAAACCTATATTTCTGGACATAAAAGTTACCACATCCAACACAAAATGAGTTTTGAGAACCTTGTGAGTGAAGCTGATTCTAAAACACTCATGGTACTGACCTGCGTTGGTGCAGGGGACAACAAGCATGAATCATGAGATGTTGTTTTCTTCTTCAATGGATGAGGCAGGCTGGGTGCCCTTTGGGTGTGTCGCTGCCACAGCAACCTCTGTACTGCAGCCACACCCTCTCCCTGCCCCTGTCTGTCACCTCTAACAGGGTCTGCAGACTAAACACAGACGTCCTCGTAGCTCCCAAGCAGCCAAATTATATCCTCCTCTCCGCAGCATATTGCTGGCAGTGCAACAGCACATGGCCAAACGTTTCCAATGCTCCACATTCACAACAACCATCTTGGTGCCTCCCCACTATAAACAGATCCCTACTCAGGCAACTATGGCCCAGCTGTAAAAGAGATGTCTGTCAGCAGACAGGTTCTGAGCTCTGAGCAAACAATCACACCTAGGACACACCTTGGGAGGAACTCCCTCTACTGGTGAGCTTTAAAAACTGCAGTTACCCCAAAACTGCAAACCAAGTGTTCTACAATTGGAGGAATGACCTTCTTGTTTTAATAACAAAATATATTTAAACCTATAATGTGATAACACATTTAAAGGGAGACTAGGCAGTTTTGGCTTGCTTTTAGCACCCCTAGTGTCTATGTTAGGTTAATGAAGCACCAGGTGTTTTAGCAGAAATTAATATCAATTCAATAAAAATATCAATTTTTTACTTAACAGTCTGTTTGTAGAAATCTCGTCGCTGTACGTTCTTCTCTTTAACACCTTAATCTAACAACTGAAACGTCTCCCCACCCTTCCTTAGTGTCTACAGGAGTGATTCATCTTTAAATTGAAAAAAAAAAAAAACAACAAAACAAACAAACAAAAAACCCAGCTGTGCTCATGATCTAAAACATGCAGGATACGTGCTGGAACCAGACTGCAACGGGATTCTACCATGTTGATGCGTCATCTGGAACAAGGACAAAAAATTAATGTTAGTCTAGGCTGAGGCCTTCCTTGGAGCTAGCCACTAGCGCTAGCTCTGACGCTCATGCAATCAAATCTAGTTAGTCATGATTCCCAGCTTTTAATTACACCTTAATGGAAGAGTTACCAAAAATTCCACCCCCCTCAGAGTTGCCATGACTGTAAACATGACCTACATGCTGTAAAGACACTGACACTAGTCAGTGACTTGATGCAATTTGCTGGGTTCCTTATATAGGAAATTTTTTACTGATTGACTTAATGAACTGACCTGTATTGGAATGCTTACTATGTGAAGTGCCTTGAGACGACTGTTGTCGTGATTTGGCGCTATATAAATAAACTTGAATAGAATTGAATTGAACCTAGTAGACCCAAAAAGTTTTTTGAACCAGGCTGTAAACATGTTTATTCATGCTGTGATGTTTGCATCAATGGGAACTTGCTCCTTTCTGCTTTAGTATGTCTGCATTTGCATCCTTAAAAGTAAGTCAAAACAAGAAAAACAAAGGATCTGATAAATAATGATTTTGTGATTGTTTAGTTTCATGCATTAAATTATTTCAGGCAGAATATCACTGAAACACATGTTTCAGGTATGTTACTAGTGGTCTCCTACAGGTTTGCTCTACACGAACACATGGCTGATGTGAAGAAATAAATTGAGGGAGAACTTTGTATTTTCCCATCAAAACAGCAGCTGTCGATACTCATTTTTGGCTCAGAAACGCTCCATGATTTGGACAACCCAAGGATGCCGATGGACATTCTGCAGTGCCTCAGTGCAGCGTTATGGTATTCTGTCTTAGTGACCAGCATTACAGTAGCGACCAGTATTTAGGTGGTGACCAGCGTTATCGTAGTGACCAGGGTGATTAGCTGACAATGCCATGATGGCCCTTAAGGGCCAGCTACCTGACTGATGGCTCTTCGATGAATGTGACAATATCCCTGAACCCTGGGAGCTTGTTAGAGCACAAATCTACAGGGTTTGTGTGTGTGTGGACCTGGTTAACCATTGTTTATGTGTGTGTGTGTATGTGTGCCATTTCACATGTGCGTTTCCCCCTTCAGCAGGAAGCAGCAACTCTGTTCTGTTTGTCCTTCGCCCACATTCGACTGCCTAGCTCTGTTCAGCAGGTTTGCTGCTCGCTAATCAGGGACAGAACCCTCCTGCCGGGAAAATAAGAGCCGACTCTGCCACGGGAAAACAATTCAGCCATCATCCAGCCATTACAGGCCATGGCCACAGTCCTAATTTATCTCCCAGTCCGCCAAATGATTTTTCTTTTCTTATCCTGGAGGAGAATTTCCGATCAGAGCAAGCCCGGGCTCTTAATACTCCTCCATGCTCCTGACACAACAAACAAATGAGGACAGCAAATCTTTACTGCCAAGTAGATTTACTTTTATCTGTGGTATCACCTCGTTCCCTGACCACTCATAAGATTAGAAGGAACAAGCTGCAGTATTGGATCTGTTTTGTCAGCTCAGACGACACTATCCAGCTGCTTTCTCCCCCTCACAATAAATCTAGAAGACCTTCTCTTTTACTACGAAGCTTTAACACCCCAGTGAAGCTGCTGCTGCTTTTCTCACAGAGAATAATGACGTAAAGTTCAGATTTCCTTCATGGTAAATACATGAAACAGGTGACAGTAAACTCAGAAGCAGAATCAACAGAACAAGGCTCGATACTTAGATTTGTATATGTGTAAGGCTTCTTTCAGAGTGTGTTTAAGCTTATTCTTGCATCTCTTATCTCAACCAGGGGTTGGGGTTAGCTATTTAGAGGGAACCCCCTCTATAATATATGCACAAGGAATATTTTTTAATTTTTTTTCCAGTTTTACATTATGATTGGAGAATTGTTTGCACTTGTGGTTCATCTTTTAAAACAGAAGCAAACTATGTCACTACTAGTAGATATACATAAGAAACATCAATTGATAAGAAGCGTTTCTGGTGTTATGTTTAAATGGCTAATAAACGTGTTCGTTTTTGCGTTTTCCTACTGAATAAAGAAGAGGGATGGGGGCATATGAGTGTCCCCTGCCTGGAAATGAAGCCATTTCAAAGGTCCCTAATCTGTTTATATTCCCATCGTCCTGTTTTTGTCTGTTGGATCGATCCAAAGCTGCTTTTCCTGAGGCCTTATCATGGAAACCGGAGGGGGAGACCCAATCTAATTCTGCGCTCCAGCAATATTCCACAAAAGCAATATCACCAAGCTGCGATCATATCACATCCAAAGGGAAAGAGCAATGTTTTCCCATCATTCTACTGTTTTTCCTCTGCTTCAGTCCTCCACTAATGCTGGCCCATTCAGTCTCTCCCAAGGCTTCCCTCTTATTGGACAGAATAAAAGGACTTCAGTCAAGTGCTGACGCTTGGCTTCACCGCGAGGCCGACGGCTCGTCTAAAACCATCCTGTGGGGGGAATAGTTCCTCCATACCATCTGTCATATAATTTGATTAATTAGCCGTTGGTACTACTGTTGCCCCCCACAGTGGGACTGAGGGTCGGCACTCGTCCATCTCCCCATCCCTCCGTCTGTCATGCTCAGTTTCTTGGAGGCTGCTGATCAGATTTTGATGAAACTTCAGTGAAGGATACTTGTCTCAGCTCTGACAGAACAGATATTTTTTTTCACCCAAATCTTGTGCAAACATCAAAAGTCATGCATATACTCCCATCCATGGGTGTTTAAAATGTCAGTTAAAAATGGACTGCATGTACACTTGTATAAGACTGTTTTTTGTAAACACTGCTCTATGTGCTTTTTGTTAAAATTCCAGTTAATCAAAGAAAATATCTTAACCATTATCTAATGGCTAGAAGACACCTTGCAGATCCACAGTCACTGGAATAACAACTCCTGTGAGGTGAAGCTTTACAATCTGTTTCATGTTCTTGTGCAAGTATAAAACTTACTGAGTGTTCAGTGTTTATCTCTCAAGGGTTTGAATACAACAAACAGTGTGCCGTCTCGTTTCATTCCGTCTTCTTCTGCCAATCTGGGTCCAGGTCGCGGGGGCAGCATACCAACTAGGGAGTTCCAGACTGTCCTCTCCCTGGCCACCTCCACCAGCTCCTCTGGTAGGACCTCAAGGCGTTCCGGGGCAAGTTCGAAGATGTACTTTAACCAACGTGTCCTGGGTCGACCAGGGGGCCTCCTGCTGGCAGGACATGCCTGAAACACCTCCCTGGGGAGGCGTCCAGGAGGCATCCTAACAAGATGCCCAAAACCACCCCAACTGATTCCTCTCGAGTGTCTCCTGAATGTTCAAGCGCCTCACCCTATCCCTAAGGCTGAGCCCAGCCACCCCGCGGAGAAAACTCATTTTGGCCACTTGTATCCGCTAACTTGTTCTTTCGGTCATTGAAACCGAACGACAAACAATGATTGTTGTTAAATTTTTGATTCTGTTAGCCAAAATAAGTTGTCAGTACATGCATGAACATTATACATTTGCATCTCAGTTGCAACTGCAACCCAAGTGTTTGCTAGAACTTAAAATCACAGCAGATAAGTTTGTGTTCATTTTGCAGTGTCACCCAAACTGGACTTCATTATGCAAACTCTTAAATTTTGTAAAGGTAAATGACATGCATTTAGTGACTTCTAAAGTCACCGATTCACACATGTTTACATGCTATTTGTGATTAGCCACATAAATAGCCACAGCTGCTTTGGGACACATAGACAGAGGCGAGGCCGCCATACACAGGCACCACTGCACCGGACCCTCCGACCACCACCAGCACACAAGAAGGATGAAGCATCTTGCCCAGGGACACAATGACTGAGACAGACTCAGCACGGTGTGAACTTGCAACTCTGGTTGTGGTGCGAGCACTTAACTGCTCCGTCACCGTTGCCAAAATAATTACTGCTGTTGCCTAAAATGTCTGATTCTTGATGACCTTCAGTTTATGCAAAGGTTATTTACATGAATTTTTTACTGTCCTGAAAACTATAAGCCTTTTTATGGCGAAGACAAATAAACAAGAAGAAACATGCTGCACTGTTACCTTCACAATAAGGGTCAGGTGTGTCAGGAAAAGCTCAAGTCTTCCTTCTTGTGCTACATTTTAGACATCATATTTGTAGCTGCAAAAAAACTTTAACAAATGCAAAAACAATGTTGAGTACATACCATTACAGGAGCTTTATACACAAAGGTAACAAATAGAACTCAATGCAGCCTTTTGATTTTTTACTCAAGCTAACAGTGAGGAAGGCATCTCCCCAATGGACAGAAAAAGCACGTTAGCTCAATTATATGTGTGAAAAAAAAAACTGTTTCAAACTTTAAGTAAAACAAAGAGGATACAATGCCGGTGTGGTAAATGACATGTCACTGACTAATTAAAAAAGTTAATTCTGAAAGTGATTACCTGCTGATAAAGTGAGATGAGCCTTTATTGTTTACCCTTAGAGACCTGAAGCTGAGCGCCATTTTATTATCTCCTAATGACAGAAGTGAGGTGACGTCAATGCAATAAAATGCTAAACAAGTGCAAACTGCTCCCATTGACATCTTTCCACCATTTTGCTTTGTGACTTTGACTATCAGAAGGAGTGCATAGTGGGTGCCACTGAAGTGCAGATAATGTAAAGTAAAACTTGTAACATTTACATTTTAAATGTATTTTTAGGGGTGCCAGTCAGGTCTCCCTCCTGAATTATAGGATGTTTAATAATTAAAGGAAAAAACGCTACACAAGGACATATAATACTAGATATATATACCCTTATACCAACTTTAAGAAAAACAAAGAAAACACCAACAATCCAAAAGTTCAGAAAGTCAATTCTGGAACTGAAGTTTTTTAGAAGTCCATTTATTCTTCATCCTGAGGTCAGGCGTGGTATACAGGGGTATAAAAAAAATTAAGTCGACAGAGTGACTTTAAGGAGCCCAATGAGGAGTCTGTGTTTTTAGTTTTGATGCGAGATGAGGATTTCTTCAGCTGGAGGTCCAGACAAGGTAGGTTCTTCATCTGTTGTCGGATTGATCAGATAAAGTGGCATCTTGGCGATGACGTCGGCTTTGGCGAAAGTTAACTTGTTTCCTTACTTTATCACCAGCGTAGAGGGATTAACAACCTCGGTGCTTGGAGAGAAAATTTAAACAATCGCTTCTTTGCTTTCCAGCTCGTTCACAACACGCTGCTGCTCGCAGGAGACTGAGAGAGATGAGCGAGCCAGGTAGGCAGTTAAAGGGCGGAGTGGAGTAACAGGTGCGCAGGGAATTGCAATCAGGACGGTGGATGGGTCTAAGTGGTGGGAGGAACCGTGTGGTGAGGTGACAATTGCAGGTTGTCTCCCCTTTTGGTATGTCTCATACTGAGGTAAGTATGTCTTCATTTTTGTCACTCGGTAGTGTGAAATCCAATGAAATCTTCTTCCTTTTTGTCTTGGAAGATTTTCATAAGTTTGTTACGTTGTAGCCCATCCCATTACTTCACTGTGGGGTAGCACGGTTTCATTTGAGATACGTGGACTATTATGAGATCTTCTCCAGTATCTTCTAACACTACTTCAAAATTAATAGGTCCAGTCTTTCGAACCACTTGATAGGGTCCCTTCCATCAAGGTGTGGGTTTGGCACCAAAAGATTGATCTCCTTTGGATAAATGGTGAGTGCAAATCCACACACGATCTTGCTCGGTGAACGTTTCGTCCCGGCGTCCTTTATCATAGTGTTTTTTTTTTGTCTTTGTTTTGCTTTTTCTAGGTGTCCAGTGGAAAATTCTTGCAGATCAGCTAACTGTTGATTTGTTGCGTAAGCTGCTGTACCTGGGTCAATCCAATGCAGATTTAGTTCAGCATTCAGAGGTCCTTTGATGGATCTTCCGATGTTCAGTTCAGCAGGCGTCACTCCAGTGAATTCATGGACTGCAGTATTGAGGGCAACATGAAACGCTGGTAAGTATTTGTCAAAATTCTTATGCTTAGAATCTACAC
This sequence comes from Nothobranchius kuhntae, assembly GCA_006942095.1. Taxonomy (NCBI): domain Eukaryota; kingdom Metazoa; phylum Chordata; class Actinopteri; order Cyprinodontiformes; family Nothobranchiidae; genus Nothobranchius; species Nothobranchius kuhntae. The sequence goes on from SSNQ01034266.1 coordinate 105,671, forward strand.
AAGAAGCAAGCAAACTTTGAGATTGCGATTCACTCGTTCCGTTAGGTTCGTTTGAGGGTGATAAGCAGTTGTTCTTTTTGGTAAGATGCTCTATTTTTTGCAGATGTCTTCATAGACTGAGGAAATTAATTGAGGTCCTTGATCCGATAAACAGTAAGTAGGTACACCCCAACGAGTTAATATCTCCTTGACTAAATGTTTACTGACAACTTCAGCTGTAGCTCTCTGTAGGGGAAACATTCCTACCCATCAGCTATAGTAGTCTACAAAACCAATAAATAGACATTGTCATGAGAACTTTGTGGAAAACGTTCCATGAGGTCTACACCTAACATTTCCCAAGGGTTGTTTACTCTGGTTTGTTGTAGTTTTCCAGGGGTTTTTCGAGTTTCTGGTTTGCACATTTGGCAAACCAGACAGCATCTTATCTAGTCTCTTACGTCGAGGCTCATTTTCGGCCAATAGACAAGGGCCTGTAGTCTCTTGTAGGTTTTATATCTTCCAAAATGTTCTGACAAAGGATCATTATGATAGTGATGAAGTTGTGGTCATTGATTAAGAGGTATGTAAACTTGATAAATAGTTTTATGGGGTAATTTGACCACTCTATAAACTTTGTCTTCCAAAATCGTGTATTTAACCACTTGGTTTTCCTCTATTTCTCCCTTTTCCATGATGTCTTTGTAAAGATCTTGAGCAAACTGATGTTTTTGTTGTTCCTTCCAAATAATCTCATCTGTTATTTGGAGATTTTCTGTAGTATCCCGTTTAGATCGTAGCACCACAGCACAAGAAGAGGTCGGTTTGAATCGGTGAGTGGAGCTCGAGAAAGGGCGTCAGGAACAGTGCTATATTCTCCCTTTCGGTATTCGACAGTGAAGGTGAATTCTTGAAGTCGGAGAGCCCATCTGATTAGCCAGATACTCGGTTTTTGAGTTTTAAAGACCCAGACCAATGAGGAAGGATTTGTTACTACAGTGAATTCTCTTCCATCGAGATAGTACCTTCATTTCTCTATTGCCCATACCACAGCAAGACATTCCTGTTCTGTAGTAGAGTAGTTTCTTTCAGCTTGATTTAAGGTACGACTAGCAAAAGCGAGTACTTGTTCACTTCCTAGTCTGGTTTGTTGTACTATTACTGCACCTAGTCCATTGTCACTTGCATCAGTGTACACAATGAATGGTAGGTTGAAGTTGGGATGTTCTAAAATAGGTGATGAAACCAAATGTTTTATCGCTTCAAATGCTTTTTGACACTCAGAAGTCCAGTTGAATGTTTTCCCCTTTCTTTTTAGAGCATTCAATGGTTCGGAAAGTTGTGAGAAGTGAGGGACAAAATGATGATACCATCCAGCCATTCCTAAGAATCTTTGTAGCTGTTTGAGGTTAGTAGGAATAAGGAAGTTTTGTACAGCTTGGACCTTTTCTTGGTCTACAGTTATTCCTCCTGCAGAAACGGTATGACCTAAGAATTTGAGGTGAGTGCGAAAAAATCCACTTTTCTCCATGTTTACTGTAAGGTTAGCCTCTAGGAGCTTATCCAGTACAGCCTGAATGTCTTGTTGATGTTGGGTGTAAGTTGAAGAATAAATGATGATGTCATCAAGATAGACAAAACAGTGTCTTTTAATTGTCCAAGTACATTCTCCATCAAGCGTTGAAAAGTAGCCGGTGCATTCTTTAATCCAAATGGCATGACTTTGAACTGTGATAATCCTATGGGACATACAAATGCAGTTTTTTCTTTATCTTTTGGTTCTATTTTTACCTGCCAATATCCACTGTTGAGATCAAGGGTAGTGAATATGGAGGCTTCAGCAAGAGATTCCAGTATCTCTTGAGCATTAAGTTTTTGGTAATCCACACAAAAACGTAATTTAGAATCATTCTTTTTATGTACAAGAACAACAGGTGCGGCATATGATGAGGTAGTTGGTTCTATTATGCCCATGTTCAACATTTCATTGACATGATCTTTTATTGTTTGAAGTTTTGCAGGTGAGACTCTATAGGATTTTTGTTTTATGGGTACTTCATCTATAAGATAGATCTTGTGGATAAGTACATCAGTACATCCTAGTGTGGATGTACATGCATCAGAGTTTCTTTGTAGCTGGTGTAGTAATGAATTTTTTTCCAGAATCGTCCAGTTGTGCTCTATTGATGATATCCTGAAGAAGATTCTGGTTGAGGGGGACAGTTGCCAGATTGATTGGATTCACAGCAGTGAAAAGTGCAAGATGCTGTTGAGTGCTATTTGACCAGGTTGGTGGTTCCTGCACAAATGAGCATTGTTGCTGTTGATCAGTTTTAAACCAGTATCTGAATTCAGAAACATCCATTTGTAATCCAGAAAGAGAAACAAAGTCCAGTCCTAAATAGGGTTGTCACGGTGTGAAAATTTAACCTCACGGTTATTGTGACCAAAATTACTATGGTTTTCGGTATTATCGCGGTATTTTTTTTAAACGTGCTACATTTTCACAAAATTAAATAAACCCTGTATGCCAGGAAATATTGTCCTCAGTTTGTGTCTAAATTTTGCCCAAAATGTGTTATTTTGTAATTATGCTGTTTATTTGTTTACATTTTTGCCCTTTAGTCTTTAAAATACCAATATATGCCCATAACCTCTTATTTTATGTCTGTTTGATGTCATCATTTTAAAAATATTAGATCAGATAATACTCAGTACTCAAGTAGCCTTCTAATCAGATACTTTTTTACCCTTACTTGAGTAATAAACCCAATATCAGGAAAATATTGTCCTCGGTTTGTGTCCTTCCAGTGAGCTTTGCAGGTTTGGGAAAATGTCATCAGGCAGTAATCATTGTTAAATTCATAATTATTCTCGGAGAGAGGCCAACTCTTATCTGCCCCCAGGAGCCCCATAATGCATAGCATCATTTCAATATGGGGGTGTTCGCGACATGGTTTATATGCAGGTAGCGGCGCTGCGGCTGCTTTATATATTCTCCCTCAACCCAAATCCTCGGATCCCGCATTTGAGCTAAACGCTAACGTTAGCTTGCCTTGCGTTGACTGTGGAGTTGTGGGTGATGGTCACGCAGATGTGTCATGAGATTTGAAGCGTTGCTGCGTTTCACAGACACTTTTTCCTGCACGTGCTGCTAACAGGAGAGCCGTCTTCTATCAACTGTCCCTCGGCATTCTTCAAATATCCAAAAGATGCCCGTAATTCCCACTTTGTCTTCTTTGAGGGATAAAAACATGTCCTGAGCCCTGCCGTCTCCTCCTTTGGCCATTATTTCAGCTTTAGCTTCAAGAAAGTTTTGGTTGTAAACAACAAAGCGCGCATGTGCCGACGGCAACTTCAGCAGATGATACGGTAAGGGTCACCGCGCCTACACTGCAACCACGGTAAACCCACCAAGATAGTATAGTTTTTTTAAAAACAAGACGGTTATTATTATTGTCAACTTTTTTACTGGGGTTTACTGTTACACCAGTTACCGTGACAACCCTAGTCCTAAAACAGCTGAAAAGGCGAGGCTCTGAGTGGGTAGGACTACACACGGTAATGTAATTATTTGCGTTTTCAATGTGATATCCATTTCACTCCATCCAAGTGGTTGTCGGCTTTCTCCGTCAGCAAGGTATAGAGGTCCACTTTCCCAGGGTTTCATATCTCTATTGATTTCTGACCAGACTTTTTCATTTATTAGTGTATAAGAGGAACCAGTATCTAGTAAGCCAAATCCCTTCCAGGATCGAATGCTAATAGGAACTGTTAGTTGAGATGGTGCAGCACTCACATAAGTGGAGACAGGAACGCAGGCTTCTGGGGTTCCAGAGGTGGGGGACATTCCTGGCGTGGCTATTCCTGTGTTCGTCGTTCAAGTTGGCTGAGTTGAAGGGTTTTGTGGTAAGGAGGTACGATTTGGAATATGGTGTGGACACGTAGCAGGTGAGTGATTTCCTTTGCATCGCCAAGGCGGTTTGGATAGTTTTGTTGTCGTGATTTCCCTGTATTTTCACGGTTTGGAGGTCGGTAGTCAGGTGGGTTATTTGTGGTGTTGCCTTTTCTTCTGTGTTCATAATGGTACTGATTATCTCTGTCTTTTTCTAGTTGTTGGCCCATTCGAAAGAGTTCATCCACAGTGGTGAATCTGCTACTTCGTAGTTGGCTGGCGAGGTTGGGATTAATATTTTTCAGAATTAATTTGATTATTTCTTCCTATGAGATTTTTGATTTCCATTTGATTTACATAGGGATTGGTACATATAGGCGAAATCTCTAAAGCTTTCAATTACCCCTTGTATTCTGTTCCGTATTCTTTCAGCCAATTCATCTTCGTAGACTTCTGTCAGAAAAGCAGTTCGAAAATCCTTTTGAATTTCCATCCAAGTGTGGATTTTATGTCCTGCAACATCTCACCAGTCTCTTGCGGTGCCATGTAGGACATTTCTTAAGGTTGCCATCAGTTCTTCGTTAGTTAATGGGTTAAGTGATAAGTAATCTTCACACCTTTCCAAATGTTGTAGGGGGTCTGTCACGTCATCAATTTTCCCATAGGTTGGAAATTGCAACTTTATGGGTGCTTTACTTGAATCTCTGTTTCGTCAGGAAGGTAGTACAGTAGAACTTGGTACGACAGTTTGTACTTCCTGCTGGGCTGTAGACGCCATTCTGGGTCTGCTGGTGACACCTGCAGTGTCTGGTAAACTATAGTAGACTGTGTGAGCAGTTTGATCCAACAGGGTTTGATGAGGTGGTACTACAGATTTTAAATTTACAGTCATTTCTTCACACATTTGTTTCATTGTAGTTTTTTGATCCAAGAGCTCCCTCTGCAGGTTTTTGATATGGTTTGAAGGCATGCCACACTTGCGGTTATTGGGGCTACTAAAGTTTAGATTTCTTGTAGGAATTCAGTTTGTTGATGTTTCAACTTCCATCCAAATTAAGCTTTAAACTGTGACAACATTTACAATAGTACATATACAGTGTAAACTATAGAACTGGTTCTAGTTGAGGGTACTGCCGTAGTTGAAGTCACCATTCAGCAGCAGATAACAGGAACATTTGGAATGTCTAATGAGCTGCAGGGTCAGGTTCTCAGCATGCACATTCCAATGATCTTAAGTAAAATATGTTTGCTTGGGTTTACTTGTGTTCATTATCAGTTAACACTCTTAACAAGCTCGACACCACCTTACGCCAAATGAATGAGAAGCTCACGTCTATGCCGCCTCCTCCCGCTACTTCCGTAGCTTCGTCTCCACCACCACTTCCAGTTCAGCAGCATGGGGTTAGTTTCCGGATCGCCGAGTTGCCAAAGCCTGATACATTCTCCGGCGAACCAGGTAAATGCTGTTGTTTCCTACTACTCTGTCAGTTGGCCTTTGAAAGGTCACCAGACACCTTCATAAACGATTTGGTTAAAATCTCGTACATAATCGGCTTACTCCGGGGTAGGGCTATACAATGAGCCGAGGCTAAGAGCCGGCAGGCTAGCTTCCTGTGAGGTTCGCTGTCGGCTTTTCTAGCTGAATTCAGACAACTATTTGATCAGACGGAGTCTCCCGCAGAAATTGCCAAACAGATATGGAATCTCCAGCAGGGTAAACAGTCTGTCCCCGATTTCGCCATAGAATTTTGCACCTTAACTTCCATATCCACTCTGGATGAGGCTTCTCTAAAAGCTGCTTTCTCTCAAGCTTTGACCGAAAGACTTAAAGATCAGCTCGCGTTTTGCCAGGAAGCCGAGAACCTCGAGTCCCTTATCAACCTCGCCTCTAACATAGACTTCTCAAGGAGAGACACAAGACTTTGGCGTTTAGACCACCATCAGCTACTGTTCTGCAGCAACATCCCCACCAAACACATCAACAACACCTCCTTCCCTCGGGATCCGATGAACCCATGCAGATTGGACAAGCACAGTTAACTCCAGCGGAGAAATTGAGATGCCGCTCCCTGGGTTTTTGTCTCTATTGTGGTCAGCCGGGTCATCTAATCCAAAACTTCCCTGTTCGGCCAAAAACCGCAGCCCACCAGTAGGACTGGGATTACTGGTGGGTGGGATTCCTAGTGCTCAAAATTCCCAGTGCAATATAACGTACTATTTCTTTCCTCCAACAAACATTCCGAACAAGGCGCTGGTGGACTCTGGGTGTGAGAGCAACATTCTGGACCA